>CAFUXE010000224.1:752929-775329 GCA_903364295.1 Serranus cabrilla | reverse complement strand
ACTAGACTGCAACGCTCTCTTTCCTCTTCGTCCATCACTCTGTGTTCCAGCCATGTGACTGCTTTCGCTTTCTGTCACCTTCTCTGAACTTCCTGTACTAACAGCAGTCAAGCTGGACACACATGTGCCTGCACACACTTAACTAGTGAGCGTTAACTCAGAATTAATACTCCTGTTCACATTCATAGGGCTATACAAGCTGCCAATTCGGTCCTCTTAAGTTCCACAGAGCAGGACCGCTGGGAAAGTTGGGTGTTCACCCTCTAAAGCCCAAAAGCTGCATGCATTTAAAAAGCATGTTTTCATTAAAACCTTTTCTTTAAATAAAATCACTAAAGTTACACAGTTCATTACAGACACAAATAAAATAGGTATTGTCTTCAGATTTTCAACTTTTTTTTCCAACGCTCAAATGGATCATGTGTTAAAATGACCAAATCGGTTTGGTTGGCGTAATCTAGAATTAGCATTGTAATATTCCGTCAAAATAATTTAATTCTACAACTGAAATAACATAAAAATTAAGACGAATTTAAAATTCGAATTTATTCTGTCTCATTCAAAATTTTACAAAAATATAAAAAAAATAACAATGCACTAACCAGATCCTGCCAAAAAAATAGCAAAAAAAACAAACAAAAAAACATTAAATTCTACAATCCTGGGAAGCTATAAATGGCTCGGTTGAGAACCACACTCACGTGACAAAAGACCTGTGAAACTTCACTGACCGGCAGGCTGTTTACGCAGAGCTGAGAGGAGTGGACAGGACCGGCCTAAAATCCAGGCTGTGTAACTGTAAATAGTTTAATATGTAGCGCGTGTGGAGCCCACATCTTTATCACCAATATCTGTAAGAATTGAGGACACAAAAATGCCAAAATCATCTCCTCATGTTGCGATTTCTAATAAAACCTGACAAAATGACTTGGCCTATTATTTTAAGAGGGTGTCAAGATGTTATTTATTTTCCAATTTTTGCAAAATATATCACAAAAGAAATTCAACTTGCATTTTCATTTTCTTTGTAATGATTTAAGGTATAATGACACACTGTTATTGTTGTAGAATTTAGGGATTAATTATATTTTATATTATAAATCGACCTTTACTCCAGTTAAACTGAAGATTTCACTGTTGGTTTCAAGCAGTTCCCAGCTTGGTCTAAACAGGCCAAGGCTGTCTGTGTCTGTTTGTTTGGGCTAAACACCTCTAACTCTCTCTGAGAAATACTTCTGCATTGAATACAGTGCCAGGGAAAAGGTCCTCATGCCTTTGACATCACGGACTGCAGTCTTTCTCTGTGTGTGGTTAATGGTTAATTCTCCTTAATTCTAGTTAATTCTAGTTAATTCATAAAATATTTCAATGTAAGAGTCATCTGAGTCTCCCAGTTTTCATTGTCTCTGAGTCAAGCATCTGCAATTTGCACAACAATACAGCTCAAAAAACATTTTGAGTTCTCTTCCTATTCCTCACTTTGATTGTGCTGTTTCCATAGAGGTGCTGGACTTTTATATTGCAGTAAAAAAACAAAAAAACAAGGCCACAGTGAGTAAAATGCGCAAAAAAACGCCCTGAAACTGCTTGGGGTTTGGAGGGTACCTTGCTGAAAGCTGGATGACAGATTCACTGCCAGAGACACAAATAGACATGTGAACTCAAACCTACACCCCCTTCATCTATTTTCTGCAGTTGCCGTATGTGTCATGAGACGGCAATACGTACCGTGCATGCTAAGACTGCTATGCACACATGAACATCCACCCACTAAACCCCCCTTGTTTTGATATCCTGTTGAACCCTCGAGTTTCCAGCTCCAGCTAGTCTGTGACAGTATCTCAGCCGTACTGTACAGCAGGTGAATTGAAATTCAAACAGCAGCAGCAGCAGCAGCAGCAGCAGATGTCTCCACCTGCGGAACGAAAGCGAGTGACACTGACCGGACTCTACAGTAACAATCTCTCCTCCATTAACTAGCTCGCATTTTTGCAGCCATTTCAAAGAATCTTTCCTCCCCATTTTTTTTATTTATTTGAGGAGAATCCTTGCCATTGTAAATCAGAGCAGCTTAGTGCCACACACACACACACACACACACACACACACTTGCCATGCTTACTCCATGCCCTGACACAGATACGTTTTAGCGCATGTTCTGGTGTGAATAATGGAGGAGTTGTGTGAAATATTGATAAGTCAGTTTTAATAAATTAACCCTGACATGAATTAGTCATGACTTACACTCCTTAGCAATTACTGTGGTGCAATGTACTTATTGAGTTTGTAGAAGAGGATTCTATATGGAGAATAATAACATGCCCCATATGGCAGGAGAAAAATACTGTAGCTTTCCTGCATGCACACTTGGGGTATACAGTGTGAATGTGAGGCGAGGTGTGAACTTGTTGTGTGTGTGTGTGTGTTTGCACATGTATTCATCTAGCAGATCCGGTGTAGACAGACATGGGAACTGAATGTGTAAACAGTGTAATAAATTGTGCTAATGGGAAGAGAACGGAAAGATAGATGGCAAGAGGGGATACAGATAGAGAAAGGAGGGAAAAGGATGGAGAGCATTTGATTTATCTTTGACAAATGATAGACAGTACCTAATAAAAAGTTATCATAGTGACATTAATTTAAAATGGTAGCCCTTAAAGGAAGCCCTTCAAATGATTTTTTTGACAATACAAGACAGCACTTGCTCACAAACGGTCAGATAATTTACAAGCAGACCTAGTATTGACACATTTCAGCCCAGTTTTATTTACCCAGGGTTCATGATGAAGTGTCTCAGGGTTAATACAAGTGACAGCTACACCCAGCACTGATAACTGTACAGTCAGGCTCTTTTTTCAATCATATATCCAAGTTCAACCTGTATTCAGTCTTACAGGAAAGTAAATTGCAATGTTTAGTAAAACTATTGCAATATTCAAGCGTTCATGTGTCATACTTTTCTGTCGCTTCCAGATGGCTAGAAAGTGTCTCAAGGCAGCATTCTTCTACCTCATGCATGATGCATGACAATTTCACCTTTGGGAGCTGAATGAAGTTAAAACGGCTGCACTGAAACTTGCGATACAGACTGGCTGATAAACAAAACTGTACAGGAAAACATACATCATTTCCAGGAATTGATTTCTCAGTGTTTTTCCATCACTGGAAAATGTGTGTACAGGTTTTGCAGTAGACGTGGGAACCCTGACGCAGTCATTCTGATGTGGAACTGAAGACATTATCTATTTTCTCTTCCAAGCCACCAACTTTTGCCTCGCACAACACTTATACTGCTCCACTACACTTTCTGCCTCGGTCGGTTAATTTGTTTGCGTTATGTGACCGTCAGATTATTTTTAGGTGGCTAAAATACTGCTTCCCCTGTCCACAGAGATACATTGTTAAGCTTCCAAGCACGTACTCCAGTGTGGGTGTGCCGACTGCCATCTACTGTTGGTAATACACTAAAAATGCATAAATCCCCTTGACATTCCAGCAGAACCTTCCGCAGGTCGTAGTGGGCTCAGTCTCAGTGATATACTGGAGATATTGGTGTCATATGAAACTAGAAGATCTGAGGAATCTATTGGTACCAAGCAGAGTATCATGGTGATTTTCAAAGCGGTCATGTGACCTCTGATGTCACACTATCTGAATGAAAATGGGATCTGTGTGTTCCCACAACTCTCCTCTTTATAAACATGTCTACTTTATGCTGATAACATGCAGTTTACGTAAAAAAAAAAACATGTTTTCTCATGCAGTAAAATGTGCTATTTCCGCCTACTATTTTCATATTTCTGCATGTACTGGGGTCCCTAAACAGGCTTTGAATGACATAAATTAAGTATCACTGGAAAGCTGAGACTCTTGTGGATTCAATGAGCCCAGTTTTATTCATGTGGGATGATGTTAGTCCCTGTAGTAGCCAGTTCATTGCAGTAAGAGCATTTCCTGAGTCTCGACCTCGCTGTTTAAAATGAGCTGCTGACCTCCAGGATAATCACAGCCTCATGAAACTTTACAGCCACAAACTGGAGACCCAGAGCATTCAGAGGTTGTAAAGCTTTCCTATATATACTGATAATAAGGGAGCAGTTTAGAGAACAAAACTGCTCATCATCCAATCGCTGAAAAATACAGAAAGCTCCACAATGACCCAATTTTTAAAAATAAAATCACAGCATGAATTTGTGATATAAAAACAAATATTCAACAACTGACATCTGTAACAAATGGTATCAACCCAAACATTGCTGTAGCAATTTATTGGACAAAGTTGAACATAGAAATTGACTTCAACATGGTGGAATATTAATATTCTGAGCTATATTACACCTTAAAGGTTTAATCTATTAATTGATTACATCATGTTTATTAGAGATTTCTGACCAGAACAACTTGACACACATTGCTGAGCTGATCTCAACTTACTCTTCAGGTTCTCAGCTTTCAGATGATGCATGATACTTTCATGTGACATTTATTTTCACCTGCTATCTCCCCTTAAACATCCACTGCCCACAACCCCCAGTTCTCAAAAAAGGAGGGCCGGAATGTCAAGGGGAAAAACACCTCATACAACCAAACTATCCCTTTAAACAGAGAAGGTTCTCCACATTTATATATATCATTCATATAACAGATGAAACACTTGAGGCAATATTATTCTTCTCTTGTTTTTCAAAAAAAACAACAACTTCAAAAGCCCTAAAGGGCTAACTTACCTTATAAGAATCAAGAATTATAACAGCCTACAGAAGAAGGCATTGGGGAGGAACAAGGAAGCAGTAACAGGCATAAAAAGAGAGAAAATAAAGTGATAGAAATAGAAGGAGAGGCAATGATTATGAGATAAATAAAACTACAGAAAAGAAGAGAACTGAATGAACTTGGCGGAGAAAGGAGACGGAGACGGGTTGACGAAAATACAGAGCAGAAAGAGGGAAGAAAGAGTAGAAAGAGGGCAGGAGCATCCTGACCTAGTTCCAATCAAGTCCCGTCGCAAACAGGTACCTTTTTTAACGCCTCCCACTGGCATGCCCCATTAACACACACTCAACTGGCCTTTATAGACTCGGTCTGAAACAGCAAGAGGCACGCACACACCCAGGTGGACACGCTGTCCATCGAGCTGGCACACACTCATCCCTCAGCTCAATTGGGTCAAAATGCTGCTTTAAAGTGTACTGCACGCACACAGCAGAGTGCACACACATGCAAACAGACAAACACACACTCTATTGAAAGCCTCAGTGGGGCCACAGAAGTTCAAAAATGTCCACAGAGCTTAAAAGCACTTGACACCTTTCCAACTCCAAGCTCATTTGGAACCTGTCCACGTCTGGCAAGGTCAGGGCCACTGTTGTCAAACTCATGATTCTCACACTGTTGTGTATTGCTCACCAGCGGTCTCTCGTTCCATCTCTCCCTCTCTGTGTCTTTTTGCTCTCTGTGCTTTGCTCTCTTCTTCTTCTTCTTCTTCTTCTTCTTTCTGCTATCTTCATTTGTCAGGCTCATACTGTTGCATTAGCTGGAATGTCACAGTGCTGGCTACTGTGGACTTAATTTACTTAGTGGAGAGACGCGTCCTTCTCTTGTGGTATTCTACAAAGCTCAAAGGGCCGGACAAGGAAATGCTAAGCAGAGAGGGATCGGCATAATGTATGGCTTATAAAGTCAAGTAGATGACCGTGACCGTACAGCAATTCTTCAGCAGACTCTGAAATGTAAACTAGATATGATTTACATACTTCCATGCATCTCTTACTGGCCTAACCCGTTTGTAATCTCCAAGCTTGAAAGGCATTTGATGCGTGATCGAAACTACAAAGTCATGTGTGATCATCTCCATTAGTCACAATCCCGACCAGAAATAAGTATCAGACTGGGACACACAGTTGTAGAGTCCCAAAGCTGTCCCACAAATTTAGCTCTGTTCAGTGTGATTTGGCACGTATGTACTCGCTGATGATATGCAGCATTTCACAAAGCTGTCAAATGAATGATGGACAAGCGTCATCCTCCTTCCTCCGTTCCTTCCTTCAACACCTGCTGTTCTGCTTCAGATTTTCAATCTCAATTTTCAACTTCAAGTGTTCTAATGTGGCGGCTGTTCAGGGAGAAAAAAAAGATCTCCTGTCTGTCTCGGATTAAATCTGAAGTGAGAAATAGGCCAAGCAGCTCCTGAGTCATGCTCTCTCTACAGTTAAATAGTTGTTCTTCATGAGATTTTTTGAGAGCCAGGAAGTGATTGGTTAAACCGGTGATTCTCAACCAGGCGGGGCTTTTATCATGGAGGGGTACTAATGTCAGGGGTTACCAAGGGGAGACCTCAGAGTCCGAAAAATGAAGCCAATGAGGAAGTGCCTTAAAGGTGTATTCTTTCGATTGATCAGCAGGGGCCGACTTCACTAGCTGCAAAAAGAAGTCTGATTGTATAGAATTATATGGGTAAAAGGAGGCGGGTCATTGCATATTTATCGCACTATATGTATTTAAACAACTATAAAAATAACATTTTTTATACCGTCCAAGCTTTGCAAAATTATTTTAAAATTATTACGGTATATGACAGTATTTTTGTTTGCATGTAAATGGAACTTTTCATCTATTAATCCATTGATTCATTTAGTAGTGAACCAACCAGGCAGCGGGAGCATCCGGCCCGCCAACCAAGCAGCCAGCAAGCCAGGCAACCAGCCATTCATTCACTTTCTAGTATATAGACTGTAGGCCAAATGCTAATCTCTTGATTGAACACTTGAAGACAAAGGTTATCACCAAACAAATTTAGTTAAGGCAGCAAGGGGCGAAAGGATCTTAGCAGCGCTCGCAACTGATCTAATCATCAACACAGCTAAGTTGATTATAAAACTGCAGGTCTGGAGTGCAGACAATGGCTGGGGAGGAGCAGGAACGAGGAGAGGAGAGGAGAGGAGAGGAGAGGAGAGGAGAGAGGAGAAAACAGAGCAGAGCTCCACAGAAGAGAATAAAGTGGAACAAAGCAGAGCAGGGAGCAGATGTATAAAAGCATTCCAGGGCAGAACAAAGGAGAAGACTACAGGGCAAGAGAGGACAGAGGAGAACATGACGGAGCAGAGCGGAGAAGAGAGACGCACAGAAAAGACCACAGTAGAGTTGAGAAGAACAGAGCGGTGCACGGTGGACCACAGCGAGGCACACACACCAACAGAACTGGGGAATTGTATTCTGGGGCAACAGCAGCTGCCATAAACTCCACTGTTATCTCAAAGCAGTAAGCAGCGGTAAAACAAATGCAAAGCTTCAGAGAGGAGTGAACAAGCAGAGACAGGGGTTGAAATGACATCTAAAGAGTTTACTGGAACGGACAACAAAGCTTTGCAGCCTTAGTGCAGGATGCAGTTAAGCTCGGAGCATGAGCGGAAAAAATTATCCACATTCCTCATACACGGTGCAATCCGAAAAGGTGTGTTTCTAAAGTAGGTTCTGTTCTCCCTGCTGCTGCATGAGTGTGAATATTAATGGTAACACTTTCTTTGACAGCCATGTCTATGACGCATTATAAACATACTTATAACGCATTATAATCTGCTTATTGCACTGTGTAATTATAGGTATAAGTTTCATCACCATACAATATTGTATTGAATCTTTGCAAAAAAAATTCAATGTTTACTGATGTTGCAAAGTCTAAGGAGTTGCCATAACTATGCTTATAATGATTATAGACAAGAGCTTGCATATAACAAGGTCGTTGGGTGACCAGCAAGTATTATGATAGCTGATCTTATAAATCATTATAAAATGCTTTATAATGTGCTATGATTATTGTTGTAAAGCATTATGGATATTTGAGTGCTTATAACAAAAATAAAAGTTAGGAAACTGTGTAGAACACAGAATGCCTTAAATTCATTATTCAGAGTGTATATTTATAACAAACGTTTATCAGTTTAACTATAAAATATACTGTCTTTGCACAGTATTACATTGAATATATGTCACAAAGGATTAGCAAATATTGTATTCTATTTCATTTAGGTTTGAGACAATGTCCCAGCTTTTTTTTTAAATCAGGATTATTAATTAAATAAGCAGATTATAAAACATTAAAAGTATGTGTATCATACAATATAGACATGGGCATTACAGAAAGTGTTACCAAACTAGAAAGCAAAATGAGATTTATGTGTTTCTATATGTCCGTCTGAATACAAGTGGGAGTAAGTGTGAGAGGGTTCAATATGTATTTCACTTTGTGAGTGCTGCTTTTCAATTCCCCTGAAACCATACAAGATTTTTCTAGCAGCAACCAGACTGGTGTCCTAGAAGGACAACTCCTTAGCACACAAACACACACATACTCTACAACACCTCTATACACACACACACATACACATCTGGCCTTCACGGTCTCCCTTTAGCACAATAAAAACACACATACCCACACACAGCTACAGCCGACACACGCAGAGTGGCAGAGGGGTGAAACTGCCTCTGAATATAATACTGTGCTGAGCTCTGGAGCACAGCACGACAGGGGCTAGTGTTCGTCGACTCAAACGCCATTGGGACCAATTAGGCAGCGCGCAGAGCAAAGCGCCGCCGAACGCTGCGCTTCACAACCAGTTCAAAAGGCCTGCTGCTGCGACGGACAGCTGAGGGGGTGGGGTTGGATTTTCCTGAGGAAGGGGGCATGTGAAGGGGGTGTTTGTGTGTGTAGGGTATTATTACATGGGGGGAGGATGATCACAGTATGCAGGGGATGAAGGTGCATGTGTGTCTTTTGTGTGTGTGTGTGTGCCAGCATCTGCTGCGCCCGTGGTTGTGCTGATCTATGCCAGGATGCTCGTGTTGATGTTACACCACCTCAACCTGTGCACATTTTTAAAGCTGCTGTGTGTGGCATTTTAGCATCCATAAATCATTGCCACATTAATTTGGGGACATTAGTGTAATTGTAAATAAATGACTGTAAACAAATGAGACCACTGCTGAGACACGTGGCCTCTGTACTTTATTATACATTGTACACCACAGAGCTGGGGTCTATGGGATGTGCGCAGGTTGCTTTGGGGCAAAAAGTGAGCTTGTTTACTGCACACAAAGCAGAAGAAGAGAAAACAACAGTATTCTGCAGTGCACTCAGAGTTTCTCACCAGAACAGATACTGTAATGATTTAAAACCAGATAGAGGGAGAGTGCACACAAGTGGCAGCATTCAATAGGAAGTTAAACACTAAAGTGCAGTCTTCATTTTAAGATATCTGAAATATTAAAATATAACAAATAAGTTCATCTAGATAAACTGAGTTTCAGAATGTTGTTCATTGCACAATTAATTGTCAATAACTACTAAACACCCTGCATGAACTTTGTCCCAGTTCTGTCTGCTTTAAAGTCTGCATTTCAAGATGTCATAACATATTCAAAGTCCCATTTAAATGGCTCCTAAAAAAGCAGCTTTTATGCATGAACTCTTTCTTTCTCCAATTTAGAGAACAAAAGAGATGTCTCCTTTGTTGCCCTCACATCCAAAAATCTACTGCAACAGTTATTTTTTACTGGTGCATTTGGGAACTCTTACACTTTGAAAATGTTCGAGTGATTGTGGTGTGTACAGGTATTGTTTGTTCGGATGGTAAATAGATTTTCTTTCAAGTTTTTTTTTAAATAAATCAAGATAACAGTGATGGCAGATTTCTAATTTATTATTTCTCTCTATTTCTGCATGTTGAATATGAAGATACAGCCAGCAGCTTGTTCAGTAAGCTTCACACAGGAAGCCTGGAATTAATGGGAAACAGTTAACAGGTAACAAAATTGGCCAAGCAGCACCTCTAAAACTCACTGAATAAAATTTCTCAGAGGTATTATATGTTGGACTTTGTATTTGGCTAGGAACAATAGCTAAATATCAAATAAATCAAATCAAAATTACTATATTTATCCCCAAGGGGAAATTCATTCAGATTAAATATGTTGCCTTAGCCTTCATCTTTTCTGGCTGGCAATAACTCACACCTACAGTAATGCCTTCTTAAAATATGTCAGCAACTGACCTATGAGTCCATTTCCAAATATCTATAATGTTGCCAAAGAAAAAATGAAGAAAACCTTTTTGGCATTGGTGAACTAATATTAGGCTCCTTTTGATGTAGCTACACTTTAGCTAGCTAGTGTTTTGCTAACATTAGCTAACTTAAGACGTGACGAAAAACAATGTAGGTCACTGTGTCTATGAAGAGTGAAGCTTTTACAGGTTCCCCAGCAGCATCTTTCAAACCTTTTATAATATGTGGTTTTCTTTCCAGCATAAACAGCCTAGCATGTAGCTTTTCTAAAGACAACAGGAAAGGGAAAGTTAACCGAGGTTCTGACAGTGTACCAAGCTTGCTCAACTGTCAAAAATACTTGGTTAATTTGTGAGCTTTAGAAGTGCTTGTTGGCAGATTTTGTTGGCTTTGGTCAGAGCCAGGCTAGCTAGTATCCCCTGGTTATAGTCTTTGTGCTTAGCTAAGCTAACCAGCTTTTAGATGTAGCCTTATACTTACCAGACATATGAGAGGTATCACTTTTCTCATCTTACTCTCATTACTCTAGTCACACCACTTCTTTAAAACTTGCTCTCAAACCACACCATCCAGCCTCTGTCTTCACTCACCTGAGCACTTCGTTTGGATTGCCTGAGATGGGGGTCTTCTTGTCAGGAGCTCCGTGGCACTCAGACTTCAGCAGGGTGTGAGGTCCACGGTCCATCATCATGGTGGAGGTGGCCATAGTAATGATGGCCACACCATCGCGAACGCGGGCCTCCAGGCCGTAGTCCCACTCGTCGTAGGACACGGACAGCAGACCTGGAAGGAGTGAGAAGAAGACAAGAGAAGGATCAGAAGAGGCGTGAAAAGAAAGTCGTGAGACGAAGGGATTAGTAAAAATAGAGAGAGGTATGCAGGGAAGTGAACTGGATCACATGGGGGAAAAGTAAAGAGACAGAGAGACAAAAGAGACAGACAGATGGAGGAAACTAAAGCTGGGAAGGGACGGATAACTCTGTTAGGGTATACACAGTGTACATGTTTTGAACACACTCCAAGAGACAGAGCACACACTACGTGATGACTCAGAGAGCAGATGAATAGCACTCCCATCCTGCCTGACTAAGCGTCTATCACCTTGCTGTGTTTGTCCATCTGTCTGTCTAAAGCTCTGTCTGTCTCTGTTTGTTGGCCTTTGCACTGTCTGTACGTCTGTTTATCTGTCCTTCTGTACGCCTAAGTCCTCCTCTCTTTTCACAATCTGTCTGTTTATGAACAATAATTTGTCTGTGTCTTTCTCTGTGTGTCTCACGGTGTCCTTCCAACTATCCATCAGCCCATTCAAGTGTTTGCCAGGATGCCCGTCCTTTTGCCACCCCACCGTCCCTCTCCGAAGTTGATTATATTGGAGTGAGGAGAGAGTAGATGGACGATACATCTCCTTAGGCTTTTTTTTTTACCCTTAATTTACCCAGAGAAGGCTGAGGCTGATCCAAACTCACACATATGAGCAGGCGAGTGAAAGTCACCTAATCAAAAATGATGCTGACTTTTATCAATATGGTTCCTGAATCTATTACTGCTCTTTTATTAAACTAAAATAAAGAAAGATAAACACAGATAAACTCTATGAGAAGAGCCAATTAACTATGAAACTATTATGCATCTATTCATACACAGCTGACATTTTGATAATGAGTTTCATTTATATTAAACTGCCGTTATTGATAATATGATTAACTCATGACAAATAGTCACCATTAATTAATGACACACAGTGCATGCTGCCCAGCACTAAGCCTAGTGTGCAATGTTTATCTCTTTTTAATGGCCAATCATTTAGCTCTCCAGTTCAGCGCTGTCAGGATTTTATCAGGTCTCAGCTAACAGGTAGGATTGTCCTTGGACTTTGGCTCTCAAGGGGTCTTATTGTTTTTGATCCATTATAGAAACCTTTATTAATATAATTGTTCTTAAATCCTTTGTCCATGCTGGGTTTAGGTCACAGGTTCTTATTGTCTTGTGTCAGTGTAGTTTTGGACATGTAAGGGTCAAGATCACACAATCAAACAATAGAATTACATTTCTGGCAAATTAGCACATCACTCCCATGGGATTTTTTAATTGGTTTTTAAATTTGTTGTAGAAAATAAACACTGCGGCAAACCAACATTTATGATATTTACATGTTTTGTTCAGTAAGATAATGTTCACAAATAAACAATACTTTGATTATTTTTGATCATTTTCTTCACATGTTGAAGCACTGTGTAAGGTGCTGTAGTAAAACTCAGTATAGAGTTTTGATAAGGTAGATGTTAGTGAGTAACCATTTAACCATAAACCGAAGAATTTTGACCAATACATTCTGAAAAAAAATCCCATCCCTATCCCTCAGATGGTGTTTTTTTCCGCTTTTTTTAAAATCACCTCTCCAAAACCTGAAACCTGATAGTAAACGTGTAAAAGAAAAACTTGTTTCATCTATTTATCTGCTCTAATATTAGCTGCAAACATTAGCATGCAAGGCTACCGAACATAGCCAATTTAACAAGAAACCCTCCACATCAAAAGCCTGCCCTTATCTAAACTCTCAGCACTAAGTGCCCTTATGACTTCTGAAAATGGCCAATAACTGATCTTTCTGTTTTGGGACCCATCGGACGCCTCTGGGTTCAGGTCACACGGCTCTCACTGAAGCGCGGACTGCCTTCAAGTCAATTTATCTGGCTATCTGTCCCTCTCTTTGTCCATCAGTCGGTCTGCATCTATCTGACAGAGTATGACCACATGTCAGCCGGTCCACTACCATGTCAGTGGGCAGAAATAGACAGGCGGCCTGGCAACCTGCCTTCCTCGCGGGGCCTCAGCACTGACAGCTCCGGCCCTCCAGGACCACATCTAATGTCACACACTGTTGACACTTTCTCAACACTCGCTCACTGACTCCCATCGCTTGTTCCTTTTTGCACACTTCACTTTTATTATTTTAGTGCATAGATTCTATCATGGGAAGGTGCATGTGTGTGCTGCGCATGTGCATGTGTGTGATGTATTATTTTCTCCATCTAAGGGAGTACTGTGTGACGTGTATATGTTCAAACCTCTCTCAGGACATGTTAAAATGTCACAACACGGACATGTCACCGGGCGATGTTATAGCTGAACAGCACTGTGGCAGCTGTGGAGCCTTTTTAAGGCCTGTAAACTAGCAACTGACTCTGTTTGAAGGCAAATGCTGTCTCCCTGTCACAGATGCGCAAACACAGACGCACATATGCAAAAAAAAGAAAAAGTGTATCCACACGCAGGCACATTGAGTTGGAAAACGTAATAGCAAGTACCGTATCACTGGGTATTTTTGGAAACAGCTTATTATTGTCAGTGATGTCAGATTGGGTGGTTACGTTAGCACAGTCTGTGCTTTGCAGTAGCGTGTAACTGATCAGGAAGAATAGAGACAGAAAAGCTGTTAGCAAGAGAGAGAAAGAGCTGAGAGGGACGAGGAGGAAAAAGAGGGACAGAGTGAGCAGAGAGAAAGAGTCAGACAGCAGCAGAGACACAAAGATAAAGAAGAAACAGAAAAAACTGAAGGGAGTAGAGAGTTCGGAGAGAGTCAGAGGAGGCACGAATAGTGAGACAGAAACTACAGAGAAGCAAGGGAACAAAAGCATGAAACAAGGAGAAAAGGGAAGGATGGAAGAGAGTGGGAGGAAAGATGGTTCCCCAGAGCGCCACTTAAGGAAGGCATCAGTGGAATTACCCATGAGAATTGGAGGTTCTTCATCACACATGGCGCAAATTATTAAGTGTGCCTCGTAAGCAAATTTGCCCCACAGCGAGTGTGCACCTTCTGCTGAACCCTGAACTGCTGGATTCACCCAGAGCACACACGGCCACAGCATCAGGCACACGCTGTGCCATGGTGTCCTTTCGCTGTGTGTTAGTTCACAAGTTGGTGTGGTTGACTGCCACCACAGGCTTCCTGTGGCTTTTAGGATGCTCAGGAGGAAACTACAGATTGGATGATCTGTTGAATTCTACAGTTGAGTGCCTGATGTCTTACAAATATCATGCTATATCTATATCTAATATATTATTTTGCAAAACTTCCTGTTGGTTCTACTAGATATTTGCCATTGTCAGGATGTCAATGCAACTACAACAACACGCCTAAAAACAACCAACTTACTAGTCCGGTGAGGCTTCTTAGAATTAAGGAAGTTTTGCATAATTTCCCAATTAAAAAGAGAACCTTTCACCTGTGCGGTCTTATGGCATATTTTGGTTGCAGGCTCTTCCATTACAGTAAAATGACATATCTCTGCATCCACAGTGTATTCTCCCATCACATGTGCAGCCTTCACTACTGCCAACTCAACTGAACTGCCTGAACCAAAGAACTGCATGTTTTGGTAGATTTTATTGTATCAGGCTAGTGGAGTGAATGTATATTTTGTTATTTCTATAGTGCTGGCAACATTAATGCATAAATTGTGCATTGTACAATATTGTTTATTGTATAAATACAATAGTTTACTGTGTAATTTTTTTTTAAACATTTAATGCATAATACGTTTGTGGCTGTATAGCTGCTGAGTTTTAAAGAAACAGTAAAGATATTGGTATCATATAAAACTCAAAGAGCTATGTTACGGTTGGTACAAATCATGTTATGATGTCAGGAGAGGGTATAATTAAAAGCTACAGTCTTAACACAAAAAAAAATCATTATGTGAATTATACAATTAATATTTACATTTTTCATGATAATATATCAGGTAAAGATGCTAGCAGCCCAAAGCAAAATACACAGTCATTTACTTGTTTCTTCTGTCACTTTCTTCTAGTTTTTGCTAGCGAGCTGCTACCATGTAGCATGATTGAGTATGCTAAGTGAAGCTGTTAAATTAATTTCCACTATTTGTTTACTGATGTTAAGTCTGCACACAGCCCACTTTGTCGTAAAATTTTAGGCAATTTTCCCAATAAGTTAACTTGCTATTTGGCTAACTCACCTCCTGGCAGATTTCATACTATATGTGTCTGAGAAATAAATGGATTTATGCGGCAAAATGAAGGATTTTGTTTGCTTATGATGATTTTATACAGCCTGAGTAAATAATCATTATATTTCCACTTTTTCCCCATTAATTCTCATTAATTCCCATGAGAAGTTTCCAACTTAGTTTACAATCCGAGGCTGCTTTCAGTGTAGGTTTTACAGACTGTCACTGCTGAAACTGTTAAGTAACATCCCACCATCATGTTCATCTCATTGGCAGAGGGCAGCATTGACAAGCACAGATCCTGCAGCAGCAGTGCTGTGAGCAGACGCTCAGCCATCTGCACACTGACATATATTCAACATGTAAACTATGATATGAATCCTATACATTCTGCCAGGCAATATTAAAAAAATATCTATTTCCATAAATAGAATACCAATTCAAGCTAAAAAATATAGATAAACGAGTTAATATCTGTCATTTTGTTGTTTGTTGCCCATTCTGTATCCTATTCATCACACACTTAATGAGAGGGTGACATTTAGCCTACTATCTGTCATTATGTCCCGTGTGATTAATCCCATGATAATTCAATGTTAAATGAGAGAGGTTTGTTTGTGTCCATCAACGCAGCCACTCTGCCAGCTCCACTTTGTAATCATCCAGGCAGTACATGAGCTCGTCACGATTATCTCCCAGGCAACATAAATCAAGAGGCGAAGTTGTTGTGTGATTTACATAACTGATATGGTGATATATCAAACTTTATAGAGTGTAACCTTAATTTGGAACAGACTAACTAACACACACACGTAGTTTTCCTCACCCTGGATTCAGGTAAACACTCTTGCCCTCCGCCGTACGCGGTACACACACAAAAGCACACAACCCATTTGATTACACTCACCCATTATTTTCTCACGCAAATTAAACCGTGAACCAATCGCACATTTCACAGACAAATGCACACAGACATTACACAAAACACACTCACAGGCACACAAACAGGCTCACAAAACACACTGCAAACTCCCATTTCGAGTAAATCATCCTTGTATGCCAATAAGGGAGCAGAGGTAAAAAGTTTGAGTTACGGCGCTTGAACGATCTCAAGCTCCGCCCGGCTGCCATTTCCCAGAAACTGCTGAGGACAGGCAGCGGTGTAATATCTCCCCTTCACTGTAAATCTACAAGCCAAACACCAACAAATTATCAGGCTCATCTGTCCAGCGTAAATATACTACCTGCTTGAAGGTTTTTCTGTCCTACAGAGGGTAAAACAGGCTGAAATCGTGGAAAGTTCCATTAGCTGTCATGGCGGCAACATCACTAACAGCTAGATTCCCACTGTGAGCTGGCCTTTCTGAGAGTGTCTGTCCACCCCCAAGTACAGAAAGTCCAGCTACATGAGGCAGTCTGACAGGTGTCCCTGACAGAGTGCGTGAGCAGGTTCAGCGGTTAATGCACCCCAACTTAGATGTCACTTAAGTTCCACATTTGACCTTCAAAGGTTAGAATGACCTCCAGTGGTGTTGTGGGGCGGGGGGACAGCAGGGAGAAACGCTCCCTCACTTCTTATTAGGAAAGGTCAGTTTGTTTTTTGTCTCGCAGGAAAAATTCAAATAGCTTGCTGAATTTTTGGGGAAAATAACATTTCAAAGGCTTCTGTGTTTTTTCTGGGTTGTCAGGCCAAGTGTAAGACTACTGTACAGCAGGCGAACATCACCACCAGTGATCAAAGCAAGAGCAAAACTACAGCAGCAGCAACATGACATTGCTGCTTCCAAACTAGCCGTAAGTGCTGTTAGCAGTTGCAACAGGCTCCATCCCCGCTGACGGAATACAAATTTTTATTCCTGACCTTGGGAGAGTAATTTGACAAAATAAGTTCCACTTAGTAGCCTTTAACAGAAATTTTAATTCCTTCTCAGTCTTCATTAGGTGATGATGATAGATTGCCTTCTGAAAGTGAGGCAAAGTAACTTTTGAAAGATGAAAGATAACTTTCCTACGAATAAAAGCTGCATTCTTAAAGGTATAGTTCCGTATGTTTATTTGTTTTGTTTAGATTTTTTAATGTGGGGTTGTATGACATACTAATCCAAGGCTTTGTATCAGACTAGGACCGTCTGTGTAGAAAATGCATGCATTCATGGTACTTATGACGCACTTTGGATAAACATCAACCAAACGCTGCATGTAATTTAATTCCTGTACTTACAAAGGGCTTAGCATTTGAGCTCAAGGCAGGTAAGGATGTCTCCACACTGAGATTGTGTCAGATAGAAATGAGATCCAATTATATGTACTTATTCTGATTCAGTTTCCTGTAGCACCCACATACTCAGTAGGTGGACTTTGCTCCCAATCCAGACAAAAAGACAATTTAATCCAAACCCTAAACAAATACAGCCTGACCGAGACTGTTTGCAATCTATCTTTAGAACAAGCCAAGCAAAGAAATAGAAGACAACGGAGAAAACCTATGAGTAGACTAAGAAAACTCAACTGAGGGAAGTCAAAGACCACTGTGGACCATTCTAAGCGAGACAGCTGGCCATTGTGAGGAGTGGTAACATGCCAGCACAGCACCAAACATTTTGAACCAAAACCACAAAAATGAACCATCTAAAAACATCCAATCAAGCTACCAGCAAACATTTGGACAATGAATTGGACAACAACTGTGTAGTGGGTGATTGTCTACAGAGCAAAAGTCAAAATCAATCAACTTTACCAATAAACACATACATTAGTATATCTGACTGGACATCACCCCTTTGTGTGTATTTGTGTGTTATGCAGTTCTGAAGTTCTTACACCAAATAGGAAGCAAATCTTTTACGCAGCACTATTGCACACAAAGTCAATGCAAAAATGTGACATAAATAACACAATATTCACAGTCTTTGAGCATTTGCGTAAGTTGAAATTTTTAACTTGACATGCAATTTGCATGACACTATGCACTTAAGCCTGTGGGCATTGAGACTCCAGGAAAGCGTTGCCTTGATCTAATGCAACTTCATTCAGAAATCGAACATTTTAAAAGTTGTTTGCTTGTTGTCTTGTGGACCGACCTGACAAAGCATGAAGTCAGACTTTTTTTTACAAATCGGCATCATGATGCAGTTATTTTGGCATCTTTTTTAATGCATTTATTGCAACTAAATCGCAGCAAAAACTGTTTATGCTGCAGCTGTAGGAGTGCCACAGAGAGTCATCCAGATGTCATTCCTAGAAGATGAAATTCAACAAACTGTGTATGCTTCCAAATGATGTTGTGAACCCAGACACAAGGCCATTTGGTTTTCAGGATGTATCTGGGACTTCCACAACAGGTACAACAAGCAATAGTGACTATTTTGGCTGGGCTTATGACAGAAAGAAAGATGAAAATTAATTTTGCTTTTGATGTGAACACAGCATCTGACAGCAACCATGACTTGCTTGACCCCTATAACTACAGGAGGAGGATTTCCTACCTGTGGGGAACTCTGCAGGCACTACAATAGTATCTCCAGCTACCAGCGAGGGCACTATCCATGTGTAGCCGTAGCCGGTGATCCCAACAGAGTGGGCCACCTCAAAGATGGTGTTGGCCTCTTCTTTTGTGCAGTAGAGAAGAATGACGGGGCTCTGGAGCTTCTTCAGCTGGTTTTGGATCTTCGAATCTCCGTCATCTACAGACATGTCAAGTAGTAAAACTTCCTCCAGTTCCCAACCCACAAAGCTGTTCTCGATGGTGCTACGGATCTGGATGGGACAGAGGGAGAGGAGGCTGATCAGGAGACAGAAGAGGCTTTTTCATTGAAATTTGACATTTTTCCACTTTTGTGTTATTGTATGAACAGTAAGAGCATTTAGAAAGATTCATAGGTCCAATGTGAGGCTCATATCAACCACTGAATGCTTAGCAAACCTGTTTCTAATCAGCATCTTATATAAAAATTCTATATTTCCATTTATAAAGTACATTTCCCAGTACAGGGTTGCAATATTTCCATTATTGTGGGGATCAGAGAAGCTTATTCATCTCTGTTCTCTGTCATCTTGCCTTTTACATCAACATCATTTGTCCAAGTTGTCTCAGCTGAGTGTGGTTACCTTGGTGACAAAATCCTGGTAACCTGGGTAATACGTGGTGACGATGGAAAAGATGTACCAGTCGTATTCCTCCATGATGTTTAACATAACCGAAGCCTGCTGCTCGATGGAGGGGCCGAATTGAAAGAACATGGAGTTGTCATCCTGTAAAATGACACGACACACACACACAGAGGAACAAAGAGGCAGAGTGTAAATGGTTACGTAACAATATTGGCCTGAACTTTAATTTAGTTGGCTTTACACACAGAGGAGAACAGATACTACTTAAAGGACAGCTGCGGTTTTGTAACATTATTGGTGGGAACATTAATTTAGCCGCCTTTATTCTCTCGCTCACGGAGGAGAAAGGCGAGAGGACACCAGTGGGCTTGTAATGATACCGGTCATGATTTTCATTAGTTGCCTTTATGACTCCTTTAATGAGTTTGTACACGGGGGTGGCTGGGGCAAATTCCGGGGACTCAAACCTGCTGTCCTTAATCTCATTGATCATTTTCATCAATTTGCTTTATTACAGCCATGTTGGAACAATGCAATTTCAATGCAAGCTGCAAGGTGCTGCATATTAAGACAATGAATGCACTAGAAATGGCACACACTGCGCGCTCTGCACATAAAGCATTCACTAAGTTATTTCCCTCTGAGAGACAGGCTTAATCTAAATATACAGAATGTACAGCAATACAAACAGCAGTAGAGCCAGAGACAGACACTCCAATAAACATCGCTCACACAGACTGATATCCAAGCCTCTCCACTAGTGTTGAAATGGAATATTGAGCTGGACAGAAGAAGAGGAGGAGGTGAGAAATGCTAGTCTAGACAAGACTGCAGTTCTGCGACATGAGCTCGTTATTGTGCATGGGTGAGTCTGTCCGTTCGCCCATCTACTGTACACACAATGCACAGTGCTGCATTTTTGTTTCTGGATATCCATGCTTTTAATGTGGCAAATTACATGAATGAGAGTGATTTTGTTGTGTGTTGCGACTGTGGACTGTATGTGAGTAAAAACCAGTTGTAGCTGACAGCCAGTGCAGTCAGGCAGGGTGTTGAAATCTCTCTGGCTCCTTAGGACTCTATCTGTGCTTCACTCAACATCAAAGGCTAACCTGCCCCTCCCAGGGGATGCACATGGGCTGATCCGTTACCTTGTTTCTGCATTAATGAGATCAGGGTTATACCATTGAGGTGGCATATTGAGAGCTACAATGCGAAACACTTGTCGAACGCTCTTGCAAATAATGTGCTGCATCTGTGAAAGCATGTCATTTTCATAGGGCTGGGCAATATGCACACGAAATAATTCAGCTATATTTTTGGGCTTTTTCTCACAATATATATCTTGATATTTTATAATCTCTAATAAAGCATTTCACAAACGCTTAATTTATCCCTTTGATTCACTCAATTACACCAGTATGATGATAGTAATAATGCATATGTTTGCATTGGAACATTTGTTAGTGGTTCTATTAAAAAACTTACAACAAAAAGGGGAGCTCAAAAACAAGTCACAAATTTAACAAAACTGTATTTATTCAAACCAGGCAATTGCACAGATAGGCTTTTAACAACTTAACAAAATTAAATAATGGCATGATGTAGCCTACACTTTAACGTAGTTACGGTTGTAGCTACTTAAGAGATATCAAGTGCAAAGCTCAATGTCTCTCTGGATTCTGCAGATGTGTAGTTCTGCGTGTGTGTAAGTTTGCTTATACAAAAAAAAGTTGGGACGTTGTTTAAAAGATAAATAAAACAGAATGGAGACAGTGGGTGGCTAAAGCTAACTATGTATCGGCTATTACTATCCAGCATTTTCCTTGCCAATGTACTGGCAAACGAAATGGATGAACTGTGGCTGCAGGACCACCACTCATAAATGGACTGGCTATCAGGAACGCCTACAGTGGTGACGCTACATCCTCTGGGTGGGTAGATCAGCTCATGAATGTGGTAACACCAGACTGGGGGAATGGTGCATGTGAACAAAGCTTGGTGCAGAGACGCTGCTACAATCACTAGTACCCACGTAGAAACTCACTTTGGCATCTTTCCCTGCATCGTGCTTCCATCCAGTACAAAAACACAAGGCTACACTGAGTACATTGGATGTGTCGCCCACCCCTACATTGTCATCAGTGGAGTTCAGTGCAGAGAGTTTCAAAATAGTGATGCACACACCGATTTTTTCAGCTAACTTGAATCCATTTGCTCCTCAACTTTCCATCTCTTCTCTGCCTCCTTTTCTCTCACCCTTCATCCATCTCTATCCATCTCCACTCTCACTCTGCCGTCCCATTTATACCAGTGGAATTACTGCCAGGGCACAGTTATAATTGAATTTCCAGATTTGCGCACTCCCGCTCCCCCCTTTATCCTCTATACAGCCCTCCCGCCACCCTGTTTCTCCCCCATTTCCTCTGGCTTCCTCTCTCTATCTCTCTCTTCTTAAGAGCAGTATTAATGTACTGTCCAACACACTCGTTCAGAGTGCCAGAGGTCTGCAGAATTTTCATTAGCCTTTGAGAAAAATACATGCTAAAAGAAGAGCAAGACAGAAACAGGAGAAGACGGAGGGTGAAAGATATGGCAGCGAAAAAAATAACCAGTCGTGGGAGCGCGCTGAATGATAAGGAACCCTGGGTAAAATGAAGTGCTGCAAAACACCTCTCTTCATTTACAGCAACAATAATTAGGGTCTGGCCGCATTATCACCTCTGCTGGCACAAAGTGATCGATTAGTGAGTCTTAAAATTCCCAGAGGGGGTGGCAAGGCCAGCGAGTCAGTCAGCCAGACGCAGGAAGCCAGCCAGCGAGGCTTTGAATGCGCTTCTGAGGCCGGTCACTGTCTTCTCTGTGGATCCACGGCTGACGTCAGCGCTGGCTACTGTACACAGACAACAATACACTACAAGCACACAATACAGTGGGATGAATGGCCGGTGGAGACAGGGGAGAGAGAGAGATGGAGAGATACGGCGAGAGATAAAAGAGTAAAAGAGGGAGCAGAAAAGAGAAAAAGGGGAAAGAAAGGAATTAAGCAAGCGAGAATATAAAAAAAAGATAGAGATGTACAAAAAGCAGCGAGGATGTAGCTGAGATTTGAAGCCTCCAGAGGGACGCGGGCAGAGGACAATGTGGTGACAATAGGATGAATGGAGAGGAAGAGGGGCAGGCTGGCAGACGGCTGTGATCCTGTGTGGAGCGAGTGAGCAGTGAAGGGGCAGGAAGCCAGGAGCCGGTGAAGGAG
>CAFUXE010000224.1:704804-723762 GCA_903364295.1 Serranus cabrilla | reverse complement strand
CAAACAGACCTCAAGTCTCAGTGAGTATACAGGTATCTCCCCTCAGTCATGTTCAGAGGCAGGGTGATCTCCTTCACATATACTGTCACATTGTCATGAACACTATGATGATGCATCATGGTAAAGTATTTAAAAGTAATTCCACAGTTTTTAGGTTTGACAAGGTTCAGAAAAAAATACATCAATACAAATAATAACAACTGTTACATTTTAGGGCCTTTAAACACCTGGGTTGTTTTTCTTGTTTTTTTCCATGAGATTAACTCATAACTCTTTTTTTTTTACTGTTATTTCTATCATGAGTGCTTTAACACATAACATGAATATAACATGTCAAAGGAGGTATTTTTTTGGGAACAGGTTACATTTTTCTGAGATATCGCACCATGATTAGGGCGTCACAGGAATGAGTTGTTAAACCAGGAAGTACGTTTTTATTTTACAGTTTTGACATGTCCTGAAAAGGCGGTTGCAAACAAGTGGCTAAACAGTGCGGCAACAACCACAGTGGTCGTTGGGGACATTAAACATCATCGGCGTGATGATGTTTAATGTCCCCAATGACCACTGTGGTTGCGGACACAGACAGGAAGTCTCTCACTAGTTCATCTTAAAGCCTCTAGTCGGGTTTTTCAGTGCTCTTACAAACTCTTGTAGATTTTGGATTAGCTTAATAAACTATTTATTAGGCTACGGTTTCGTTAGCTTGTCAAAACCGCTGGTTAGCTTGTGGGAGATCGTCTGAAGCGTAACGGTCATGATGTTGAAGTAATTTACCTGTGGTGTAGTTTCCTACAGCATAACATTAGCTTTTTACTTCTGCCAGCTGCATTAAGGCTTCAAACATCATAAAAGTGGTGTTCATCTGTGAAGATTATCCTGCTGAACAAAATGTATAAGCATCATAAACGCCACAGAGCTTATTATCTGCAATGATCCAAAATACAATGCAAAAATATAGTAAAATTCTCAATAGATCCCATGGCGATGCTAACTACCTGGTTGGTCTACAAAAAAAACACATAATTTTGTTTGCTCTCTATACAGGCATCAACCAATCACTTACTGCAGAGTGGAGTTCATTAAAAACATGCACTATAGTAGTGTGGCTGAAGGCTCATAGAGCAAAAGAAGACAGCAAACTTTATCGCTCCTTTCAACCTCGACGAAGAGTGTATTCCACTCCTTTCACAATAAAAGCCCAAGACATGCTGGGAACACTGTAACTGTTTACCAGAGGGAACTCAAATTCAGTCAGAGTATTTCGCTAAACTCGTTAAATAGAAACAAATGTTTTTTTTCGGAAGAAGGAGCTGGTGCAAATCTATCACAACCTGTTATTGAAGTGTTGCAACTGTCGTAAATTCACATTGCTGCCGGTGTGAAAACTTCTGATGCCAAATAATTGCAAGTGATTATTTCACATTTCCGTGTCGTTTATTCATCACGTCCCCTGTGTATAAAGGCCTTAAGGAAAGGAAAGGAGCCCTCTATCCAGATATTTATACTGCTGGCATTTACAAGTGCTTCATGTAATGTGCAATGACATTTTAATATCAATATATCACAAATGAATTACTGTGATAAGCTGGCGTAATTAAGCAAATGAGCGGCATGATCAAGACACATTATTTTTTTTCTGTCTCAGTCTTGTGTGAAGAAATGTGGTCCTTCACTGTAAAAAAAAGAAAAAGAAAAAAGGAAAACTCTTCATTTGTATTGGAAGAAGAGCACCCTCCTTCTGGTTTGTGCCATGAAATTAAGCCAAATCTGACCCAGTAGCACAAACTAAAAAAATCCAACGCAGAGGCTGCCAAACTTTCCAGCAATGGTCTCATTTGTTTACAGTGATTATACTAATGACACTAAATGAATGCTGATTTATGGATGTTAAAATACTGCTCGCGCCACCTTTGAATGACACCCTAATCTAGAGTGACTGATAGTGAAGTCTTGGTCAATTATATTCTCACAGAAAAGCACTGGGTGTTGGAGCGGCTGCTTCTGTGACTGTAGGCTTACAGGACCGTCTCACCAGAGAGACGGAGGTTCATAACTGGACAGATGTAAACGGCTGTGTGAAAGGTTAAAGAGGTGGGTGTCCGGGGTAGGAAGGGTGGGGCAGCACACCTTTGATCCTTTCCTGGTGAGGGCTGGGGGGCAGTAATTAAGTAGAATGTTTCCTTTTTCCATCCATATCTCCTCTCTTCTCTGTATATACTGTATGGAAAAGCACTGACTCATCCCAGCCTATGAATAGATAAAGGTCCATTCGCTCTCCACCTCTGAATCAGGGCAGGGCAGGCGGAGATAAGGCTAATAAGGGTCCCAACAAAGGGCTGGTGTAAGGATCACGAGGGGATAAGAGGGGAGGATGGTTGTCAGAGAAAGGGAGGAATAGGGGGAGGAGTTGCTTGTAGGTCTTGTGATGGCGGTGTAGGGAGGAGTGGGAAAAGGGAGGGCGAGACTATTTGTGTCTAGGGGGAAGAGAGGTAAAGGAGGAGGGGTGGGAGAGAGGGAAGGAGAGCAGAGACGGTGCTAGTGGAAATAGTGAAGAGAAGGAAGGAAGGAGGGAGGGATGAGGAGGAGGCGGTCGGGGCGTAAGGGCATG
The DNA here is from genome assembly GCA_903364295.1 of Serranus cabrilla. Lineage (NCBI taxonomy): Eukaryota > Metazoa > Chordata > Actinopteri > Perciformes > Serranidae > Serranus > Serranus cabrilla. The sequence continues at coordinate 721,151 of CAFUXE010000224.1, read as the reverse complement.
TCCAGGGGGAGTCGGGAGACGTGAGTGGAGGGCCGGGATGTAGGGGAAGGTGTGACTGGTCCCGTACCAGGGGGACACAGAGTGAGAATGAAGGAAAAGAGGCCAAGCAGGAGGAAAAGAAAGGGCGGGGAGGGAGGGAGGCGCATCTGAACCAGAGAGGAGGAAAAAAGAAGGAGGTGAGGATAGGACAGGTAGGAAGGAGAAGAGGAGGGGGAGGAGGGTGGATTCACACCTGGACATCTGGTGTAAATCTGTGTGTGAGTGCCAAAAGATGAACCAGACCTCAGCAGCAGGCCACATTCATAAAGAGAGGCAGAGGAAAGGCAAATAAAGAGACAGTCCCAGCTATCTCATCTCATTTCAAATAATTCCACTGGTCCACTCTAAGTGCACATAACCATTGTAACTGTCTGTGTTAATCTAGAGTATGGGAGCAATCTGTCTACAATGTAAAGCAATAGAGCCGAGGAGAGAGACAGAATCTGAGATGGAAAGAGTGAAAGCGATGCAGTTCAGGGTAGAGAGGTATAGAGGAAAAGTTATGGAGCGAGTTTAAAAATGGCCACATTCTTAATGGCCGGAGTAAATTGAGACCAACGGGGTTGGAAAATAGGACACATAAATTTAGGGCTCTCGATATTTCTCACTACCTCTTCCTATGCTGCTCTCTCTCTCTTTCTCCATCCTTCTTTCTCCAGAGAAGGGGAACACACACAGTGGGTTGTCACATTTTCTAAACCAGGACAATGAGAAGGTAAGAAGAGACCATAGTGGGACATTTCTATCACAGGAAATCAGGCGTTAACAAGCCAAGCTGCACCAGGAAATCCAGATCACAGGTTCTGAATGTCTTTCTATAGATGTGGGTTTATCTTTACAAACCTAAAGATGGGTGACATTCTATGCACTGAAATTATATCATTCCTGTCTCGGTATGGTAGTTTTAACTGTGAGTGGCTAATCCTGTGTCCTATGCTGTTCAGTTTTATGGGAAAATAATTTAAACATTTTGTCTACCATTCCCGCACTGGACTCAACTCGACTTCACACGCACAAGGGACTCACAGGAAACTACACATACATGTATTTCAGCAAAATTCTATCTCATTTAAAGATAAATAAACAGACTCACTGTTTTCTGTTCACTCTCTATACAACGTATAAGACAATGACCGGATAACGAAGTCAGCATTGTGATCAGATCGCACTTGGAGAGGAGCACTGATGTACGTGGTTAGGGTGCAAGTGAAGCTGAAGTCTAACACTGATTTGGGCAGAAGATTCAATCCAAAGAAACCTTGACAACTCATATTGTAACCAGGCTGTTTGTGAGGGTATTGCACAGTAAAAATCGAGCGACTCCAGTTGTTGTTATCCATCGTAATAACTGTATGCGGGACAATTTCAGTGGTTTAGCCGGATCAACCAGGACTGAAATTATTTTAAGGGTCAGTTCAAGTGAAGTGCTGCTAATCAAGATGTGTCATTATCACAATAAACATCATTGACTTCATTATCCTACAATTTTGAAAAGATGCAAGTTAAAAAACAAAGCCTTTGTGTTGGTGCTTTTTCAAAGCAGTATTTAGCCTTCAGCACCATTTTAAAATAATTTTGTCTCTGTTTTATTTTTTAGGGTAATTTCCAGGTGAAATTTTGTTTTTGAAAATGGCCACCTAAGGAGTTGCTAGAGACACACAGAGAGGAAAAGAACTAACAGAAACCTCCGGGAATAGAACTGGACAAAGGGAACAGCAAATGAAAGGAAAGAGAACATATCCCGGATGAAAGGACAGATCAGAAAGCTGTTACAAGGGGTTTACTGTGCTTTACTGGACACAACAAAATCCATGAATGAACCAAACAATTAGGGGAGCGAGATGAGAAAGAGACAGGAACACACAGGGAGGGAGAGACAGACAGGAAAAAGAGGAGCACTGAGAGAGACATCAGGCACAGGAACACTCGCTTTTAATTCTCTTATCGTTTACAAATGCTCCTAATTGCGACTATGTTTTAGCAAGGACGCGGTGCTGCCAAGCCGAACAGCACATTACATTAATAGAGTACAGGACCTCAGTGATTACTACAACAATAGGTGCTATTGTAGGACATTAATTGGGAATATAAATGCAAGCACATTTCTGCTCCACTCACCGGACTAAAGCCCTCCTGAGGACATGAAAACAGGAAGTGATGCTAAAAATGTTGCAACCAAAATTGTAAAGACGAACTATTTCCTCGAAAGTAGGGTTAACATAAATACAACGGGGACAAGTGGAACGTGTTTCTTTGGAAAATGAGGTATGGGCATTAATTGCTTCACTGAATTCACCCCTGTGCCGCGATTAAACGGTTCAACTGGCTCACTTCACACAAACACACACATCCTCCACGACAATTATCCCTGGACACAGTTCAACACAAATTCTACACTATCATTGAGCCTGTTTCCTCTGAGGAATTAGCACACATTTACTCACACACACACACACACACACACAGGGACAGTTGTGCTCAGACACAAAATCGCTCACTCTCTCCTTACAAAAGGCTTGAACACCCACATGCTAAACGACCACATTGGAGACGATGAAAAGCCTGAATTATTTGGGCAAAAGTTAATTGATCACATCCTGTTGTTTTTCTTCCTGGAGACGGCTGCCAGTTACACAAAAGACGGCGGGAAACAGATTTGTTTGTGTGGAAGCGCTTGCGAGTGCCTGCATCCCTATTGTATGTTGATGTGTGTACGTGATGGTGATGATGCAGTTCATTGTGCTTTAAGCCCGACCGATTTTGGAGAACAATACAGATATCTGGTGAATTTTTTACTGGGGTGAAAATAGACATTTGCTACAATTTTGCTACAAAATGTAAAGTAAAGAAAGCTGCTTTCTGAAATAAAAATCCTAGACTATTTAACATTTTTATACATTAGCTTACATTGTTTAAAAAATAGCTAAAACCCTTTTGAATATATAAAAGAATAAATAGAAATCAAATACCTTATTTTTTGGACTATAAGGCGCACTTAAAAACCTTTAAATTTTCTCAAAAATCGACAGTGCGCCTTATCATCCGGTGCGACTTATGTATGAAAATAGACCCATTCATTGGTACTGAGCCTTATAGTCCGAAAAATACAGTAAGTAGCTTAATAAACATGACTATATATTCAGTCAATCGCTGCCACTTGAAATAAAGGACACATTAAAAAATAACTCTTAAAACATGTCTAGTATTAGTCAATTGACCATTTAAATTAAAAGTAAATGAAAATAAAGTAGCTAAGTAGCTATTAAAAAATGTTTGTGTATGTTAAGTGTCAGTCAAAAAAGTAAATAAATAAGAACATAATAAAAATGTTATAGTACTTTATATTCAGTATTACTCAATTGCTGCCCATTAAAATTCAGGAAACATTAAAATAAAATAGCTAGATAAATGACACCATTCTTAAATCACCTCAAACCATTATGTTTGTGCTGTAGCTCGTTGTGGATCATGTTTAGCATTTCTTCCATTACCTATTAAACATTCACGCATTAATTGGCCTTGTAACACATGTCGTACCATATATTTATGAAAACACATGTGTGTGGGCGTGAGCAAGCCTTTTTTCTGTGTCTGCCTGCATATCTTTGCATGTTTGCAATTCATATTATGTTATATTTTCCCTCAGGTCATCGGGGGTTGGCTGCTTTCCCATTTTTTCATTAATTGCTGACGATCCTGCATTTAAATCCTGTGCACAAGTGGATGCTATCTCCCTCCTAATCTACAGCACCAGCAGCTTCCACTCGTAGATTAGCTCGCTGTTCGTATTATGTAGGGGCCCTGGGGGTGATCGGTGACAACTACAGCTATTTGTACCGCTACAAAGCCATACCTTCTAGACAAGCTGAGGAAAATGGCTCCCCATGTCTTGATAATATGAGCATTAGCCAGAGCTTTAGATCACACTGATTGCTGCAGTCACTGTAGAGGGACAACAAGCAGGGTGGCGCTGGAAACCACTACAGACAAAAGACTGGCATCTGCAGCCATGTTGGCTAGGTAACAACACACACATACAAGGATGCACAAGGACACACACACCCTTCAAGTGTTGGATGCTTTCCCCTCCCGTCTCCATCGCTTCCTCCTCCTTTATCTTGTCCTGTCTTTCACAGATGTGGCTACAGCTGTGCTCTATCCATCTTTCTCTCCTCCTTCATTTCTCCTCCATTTAGGCCGCGATTTCCTGAGCAAAAAGGCAGCTTCTCTTCTTCATGTAACATTGGCTGCATTGGATAGATGGCGACACACCTGCTGCTGCAAACACACGCTCTGTGTCACTCTGCCTTTCCTTCTCTCTGTCTCTCTTCCTCGGCCGTGCACTCAGTGCACTCATCCTCTTACTTACCTCCGAACCCTCCCTCGCTGATCTTATTCATTGATATAGATGTGAGTGCCCTTTGCCTCCATCCATCTCTCTCCTTTCCCCTTCCTCCTCCGCCTTCTTCTTCATTCTTTGTTAATACCGGAGCCGCCTGGCTTCCTCTTTCCATCCCTTCATCTATTTAACTCTCTTACTTTCCAAGCTCATGCACAACTTCACTTTTTCTCTGCACTGGCAGTAACTACAGATCGCCACTTCCCACTGGCAAGATGCATGTACAGATGCAACCACTGTGGTAGCTGTAGTCCCACTTTTTATTGCTGAGCTCCTGCTGCAGTTTGGCTCCATCGCCCAGAGGAATAGCGCTAAAAAAAATCCAGTTTTGTTCTTGTTACAGATGTCAGAAAAATCAGCGAGTTGTAAGGCTGAATGAGAGACTGTAGTGCTGCAATACTCACATGATTTAATGGGGACTTCTTTATTTTATGTCTGACGATGCAATGTGGGATGCTCATAATAAACGCGTCAAAAGGGTCAAATAATGTGGTGAACTTATGAAAAAGGATTAGAAGAACACCACAGGTTTGATTCCCATGACCCACGCCAACAGACGACGAACAAAGAAAGCACAGGACAAGTGTTCTGAATTCTGTTTCTCATCATTTTAAAAATGTTAACACTATTTGTAAATCTTCCTAAGCATCGTTTTCTGCATTATGTTCTATGAAAAACAGTTTTCATGTCGGTACATATCTGACAAAAACCATGTTGGTACCTATAGATACTGATATGTCTGTGATCCACAAATTAAATAGACCGACCTCTAGTTTTTTCAAATCTCAGCTCAAATGTCAGTTACTGCTGGGTTTCTATATACATGCATCTGCTCCATGTTCGTTGCTACAGTGTTTACATTACGTACACTGCTACATATAGCTACATGCCAACGTCAGAGAAAACGAGAGCACAGACTAGAAAGAGCCGGAAGAAAAAAGAAGGATAATATGTCCCCTTTTGGACTGGATAGGGGGACTGGAACATAACGCTGTGCTTAGCTTTGTGTTTCATTACCACATAAACCAAGTAACACCCCTTGTAGATGGGTATGCGAGCAGAAAAATGTCATTCTGATTCTGATTCAGCCTGACTCTTCACACGGCACAACGCAGTCCACTCCAGCGGGTACATTTTATGGAATTATCTTGTACCGTTCCTCTAAATTCTTTTCCTATTCAGCCCGCACTAAAAATCTAAATGCTGTATTCTCCGCCTTCTGTGTCGCTCCCTGTTATCATCCTTCCTTGGATGTGTAATGAAAAAGGAGGGGTTGTCTTGCCAACTGTAATAGCAGCATTTGGCCTTCAGTTTTGACGGTGCATGTATTTATGTGTGTGTGTATTTGTGTGTGTGATGGAGCGGGGCCGTAAGATAAACACCTCATATTGCAATCCCTATTTCCAAATCCTTGTCAGTCCATTTCCTTCAAACGCTCACTTACAATAAAAATAAAAAAAACGTACCGCAGTCCAATTTTTCTTAAGCTGGACTTTTCATTCTATCTTCCACAATTGCTCTCTATCGCTTTTTCTTCATCTCTGCTGCCCATACAGAAGAAGTTTTCTCTCATTACTCTTTCTTCTCCTCCTCATTTCTCTTTATCTCTCCCTGAAAGTCCCATCCACTTTCAAAGACATTTTTCCTGCTTTCCCCCGCCCTCCCCTCTCTCCACCCAGTCTGAACTCTTCCCCATTGCTGCTGTTGACTCAGCCCTTGTCCTCTACGTTTATCTGTCCATCACCTCTACAGGCAGCCCCGTCTGAACCCCACCTGATCTGGCAAAAACCCCTCAAACCCTTCTCCTCCCCGACATGCTTTCAGTCAAAGTAGAATTTCTTCCACCCAATCTCATCCGCACTATCTCAATTCCTCCATTTTCCCCCATGTCTCTCTCTCTCTCCCTCCCTCTGATCCTTCTCTATCGTATTTTCGCCACTCCATTGTCTCAGCCCATTAGGCAGACACAAATCCGTTTGGAGACTGAGCCTTAGCGCAGCCCCGTCCTCGCTCTCCTGGGCCCCCGTGCAGCCAGGAGGAAGCTCTCAGGAGAGGCACACTCTGGCTTGTGGCCGGGGAAATCCATTTAAACCTCTGCCACAAAACGCTGCTCTTTCCTGCTGCCTGGTGCACTTAGGGCACGTGTGCTTAATGAATGATACTGTCCCTGCACACACACACACACACACACAGACACACACAGGCCCATGCATTCCTTAACTATCCCCCCACTGCTTCCTGTTTACCTCCTCCCACAGCCCTGCATCTTTCCATGCAATACGACACAGACATAAATTTTCACATGTAATGCAGCCGTCTCTGCACCAGTGGGGAGTGCTCTGAAAGATTTATATGTTTTTAAGACATATGGTTAGTGGGGTTAGAGGTTCACCCTATGAGGCCCGCGGGACCAGCAATCTCAGCCTGCATCTGGGGCGTGACCAGGCGTTTTTGCCTGGGGTGGCCCAAGGCGGGCACGGGCTTATGCAGGGGTGGCATCAACAATATAGATGCACATGCACACACACACGTCTGAATAACATTAATTTATCTTTTCTGCTCTGATATCTACAATAACCCTTAAAACAGTCCCCATCAAACTTTTTTTAAGGGGACATAAGGGCTCTTTAGGGTTATAATGCTAGATAGTCGTTTCCTCATCTGAAAGTTTAGAATCTGACGATTAATTTGAGATGCAGCCCACTTGTGTGTGTCAAACTTTCTAGTCATAAATCTGTAGTAAACATAGTTTTTAATAGGCTAACATTATGATGGAAGTACATGGTGGCCATTTAATTATGCTCAATTATGTCTAATTTTTTCAATTTTGGGGTTTACACCATTTGTTGCAAAATCGTACAATTCCTGAACATCAGAGATTTAAAACTTTTGATCTTTTCCACAAGAATTAGTTCTTTTTTTGCTGATCTAAGGGCAAACAGTTTTATCTATTCAGCAGAACCCATTTTCAGTCAGATATCTTGAGGTGAGACTGACCAGATTTAATGACATGGTTGAGACCAATAGATTCTTTAGGTTATTTCTTAAAGTACCAACTCATGAGACACAGGAGAGCATGGGAGTGATCATCATCATCAATGTTTTGACTATCTACACTTTAAACTTTCAATATCTGAATAGGCGTCAAAGCAAAACACCATGTGTATTACAGATTTATAAACTGAGCTGCATCTCATCGCTTCATCAGATGTGTCATGTCCATGTCATCTACTGCTGACCTGCCATCTACCCCTAAAGATCCACAGCTGAAAAAGACAAAAATAGGTCCATGGTGGGTCTTTAATTGTTAAAGGCACTTGCGGCCACAGTTCAGGGGCAGATATTTAAGAAAGCTGGGAAGGTTAGAGTAGAAAATGTGAGCTCTGCGTTGTAGTTTTTGCCTGTGTTCTTGGAAGAGCGCTGTTTAAAATGGGAGTGGACGGTTCCCTGCCATTTCTCCCCTTAGTGCTCTAATGAGAAGGAACAGACAGAAGAGTTACAGTGGTGGCCGCTGGCCTCGCCATGTCACTGTGGCTTGCGTCTCTGCTGGTACAAAGACCTGTTGACATCAGAGGGTCAGCAGACAAACTGGAGGACTGCGGGAGACGAGGATGGCTGAGATAAGACTGAGACTCTATGGGGTCCGGATCAAACAGCGTCAAGCAAGTTTTCGACAGCAGATGGCAAATGTCAGTATTGTAATAAAGGTTTCACTTTCTCCGCATGAAAGCACATTAATTTCTCTGCTTCTTATTTAATACAGCTGCATTTATGCACAAAGTACCAAATGAATGAGCTGATTTTGTAGAATGGGGTCCAAGCCCAGATCCCAGGCGGCCACAGATAAAGCAGCAGCAGATTGCTTTATCCCATTAGGCAAGGCCTAGTAAATAGGCAGAGATCTAGCTCTCTGTTCTGGTGAAATCTCCAGCTGATCCTGTCACTGGCATCAGCACTGTTGGCAGTTTGTCTTTCAAGTCAGACACCCCGGCTTACCCTGCCTGTCTGTCTGTCTGCACCCAGAGTTAATACTGATGCAGTCGGGCAGTCGGGGTTGAGATGAGAAATCATCCATTGCAGACATATCAGTCAAACGTTTATCACTGTTCTGGGTAAACATCATGTTAAGAGGACAATGAAGTAGGTTCAAGTTGTGCAGGGCATGAAAAGCACATTAGGCACGTTTTTGAAATGTTGCAAAGAAAAAGCTAATTACGCAGGTTTTTATCAAGTGGTTTACACCAAATGAACTAGGCTACATAAAGCATAGTTTGTTATTGGCAGATTGTAGCTCTGTGTGAACCACACCAACTTGTGACCAGAGAAGAAGGATTAGAAATTGGGATCAAAACAAAAGAGAATGTCTGACAATTAGGAAAGTTTTAGGACTACTATCCAGGAATATCAAGGAATACTTTGGTCTCCTCATCAGTCTAGCCATGTTTTTGCACATAATAGCAAAAAGTTTAAGAAAAATTTTGCTATGTCAGAACATATTCGGCAGAGATGATTCCATATCCCATGTAGTGCATCAACCAAGCAGCAACTTCTGGGGTTAAAAAAGGAAGTGTCAAAAACTGCACTACTTCAAATGTCCACTTGAGGCTGGCTCCAAAAATAATGAAATCCTCATAAATCCCTACGCTGAAATGCCAAACTTTATACCAGAAATAAACATGTTTACAGCCTGATACGAAAAGCAGTTTTGGTCTCTATTGCTTATTTCCCCTTCATGACAGCTGTACACGTGTAAATATTTATGTAACTTACATGTTTCAATTATATTACATTAAAGAGTGAGGCACTTTGACTGTCAGGTACCATTACGGGCAGTTAGTTTTAGCACCAGGCTTCATTCAGCCCATCTCAGCTCCACCCAACCTCCATCTCTTTGCATATTTTTGGATTAGCTGGAAGCTGGAATCAGGCACTGCCAGCAGCCAACCCACTGAACTTCCCAATGGCTCTTCAGAAACCTTTGGGTGATGTCACAGGGACCACATGTCCATATTTTACAGTCTTTGGCATCAACTCTTTTTTGCGCAGTTGAGGAACCTTTATCAAATGTTGCCATTTCCACAAAGCTTTTTTGATGCAACACTTCAAAATGTGCATAAAAATACATAAATGGAAAGAGTCTCGCTTTCAAGCACATGCAAGTGTTTCTCAACCTGTAGTGTTTGTTTGTTTGGCCATCAGTACAAAGCAGAGCCCCGCTGAATGTAACAAGTAGACCCTGTGAAACTTCACTAATTTCAGACAAAACAGGGGAGAAAATAAAAGATGACAAATCCCAAGAGAGCATAATGTGCCAACACACTGATACCTTTTAGAAAACTAAACAGCAGTAGTTTAAACTGTGTCCACGGTTTTTAAAAATACCTTCCTTTGATGAAAGAAAAAACTCTTCATGGTGATGTAATCTGTCCATGACAAGCTATTACAGTGAGTGACAGACATGCAGCAGAGATTGACAGCAAAGTGCAGCCAATTGAAATGAAATCTAAGTTAACAGACCACAACATTAGTGGCATTTTAACAAGTCCGTCTGTTGTCTATTCTGATCTCCCAGTAACACAACTGAACAATTAAAATGTAGTTATGAGTGGGTTTTGGCATGATTATTTTTGGAGCAACCTTTTTGTTTCTCCATTAGAGGCTGGACACTACATTTATAAGTGCTGACCAACACTTTCCATTCACTGTTTCCAAGGTGGGCCCCCCTTAATATTTTAACACTCAACCCACCCACACACACTTCCTCGCACAATTACTATAAATGGGGACGACTTTTTGTTTTATATAACTTTTACTGCTTGAAAATGAGAGAAATTAAACTAAAATGGAAGGAGTCTGATTTTCTCGACAACTGTTCATCCGATAGACTTCACACTCGCTGGGTGTTATTGCTGAGGACCACGGAAGAACAGTGTCAAGTGTGAAGTTGTTTGGAAGAGCGGTTCTCGAAAAAGCTGCAAGCAGCAACAGCAGAGGCCAAGAAACTGACCGTTTTTAACGAGCATTGCGTTATTTTTATCAAAGAAAGACTTTTGAGTGTCCTACCTTGGCAGCCATGATCATGGAGGAGCCCCCGCGGACTCCAAGGATGGGGATGTGAGTCTGGGCTGAAATGAAGTCGAGGATTTGGGCGATGGCCTCCTGATCGGTGTCGTCCCCGAACACCACGCCCTGCAGCCAGTGCTCCGTCATTAGGTCACAGATGCTCTTGATGATGCTTTTAGGGTCTGTCTCATTCATGGTCAGCACCTCCACATTGGGCGCCATGTGGAGGAAGTCCTCCTTTTCCCGAGCCCCAGCCAGCGCCACCTCGCTGGAGTTGCCCACCAGGACAACGGCGATGCTGAGGCCGCGCAGGATATTGGGCAACGCCATGTGGTGGGGAGGAGGCTGGGGGATGGGGATGTAGTGGCCGCCACCGTGGGTGCCACCGTGGGTGCCACCGTGAGTGCCACCGTGGGTGCCACTGTGGCTGCCACCTCCTCCACCGCCTCCCCCACCTCCCCCGCCCTTCTCTCTCCGTGAGTGGCAGACCGGGGGAAGGTGGAGAAGGCAGAGCAGCAGGAGGAGAAGGGAGAGGCAGTGGGAGGCGCTGGTGTGGCGGTAGAGCGATGGAGGCGGGGGTGGATGCAAGGGTCGGACTCGCCTCTCTTGCTCCTGGGCGACCGAGGGGGCGGAGGAGGAGGCCCCGGCACGGCCGCGAGGCGAGGAAAGGCTGTGGCAGCCGCAGACAGGCATGGTGGAGGAGTGGGAGAGTAATACCTGGAGAGATGGAGGAAGAGGAGGAGAGGAAAGAGATGGAGATCGAGACAAAGGAGGGGTAGATAGAGATTTGATAAAGCAACATAACGAGAGAGAAAATAAAGGAAAAGAGAAAGAGGCGGGAGATGGAGAGAAGGAGATAAAGGTTAACACAGCACCATGCAACATTGATTGAATAAAGTGAATTGCCGAGAGGCTACATGCATCATATGAATCAGTGCATATCAATGTCAGTCCACAGAAATGGGCCACCGAGGGGAGAGAAGAAAAGAGGAGGAAACCTCGTGGAAAACGAGGCTTTATAGACACAAAGAGGGATGAGAGAAGAGGTCATACTTGACACACATAAATACTGCATAAACACACACACAGATACATGGTGCGATGGCATATAGTTTACGTATAATCTCACAGGGATCAACAATTCATGTGGAATGTTCTGAAGCAACATTATGGTATGTATTATGGAGGATATAAACTCTCCCTCAAGATGAGATGCTGGCTTCTAGACAGGAGAGAAGTGAGGAAAGGAAAGAAGGAAAGAAGGAAGGAAGCATCAGGAATGCAAATGAGAAGAAGGGCCGATGGAGGAAAAGACGAGTCCATGCCAACTCCGACTGACTGACAAACTGTCTGGAGCGAGATGAGTGACACACCAACCCGAGACGCAGACAAACTGACTGACGCCGAAATTGATTAGGTGATTGACGGCGGAGGCGCTCGGAGCAACTCGGAAGACTTTGATATGATACCCGCCCTCCTCCCTTCACCCCTATTGGCCTAGTTTAGCGCTCACAGCCGTTTGCTGTCCATCCCTTCATCCTTCCACCTCCCTCCCACTTTCTACTTGACCATCTCTCTCTCTCTCTCTCTCTCCCTCCCTCCGAGTCCCTCTTCTCTGTGCTTATTTATAGACGTTTTCATTAATGGGGATGCAGTGAGAGGAGAGGAAGGGCCATGTGGGCCGGTGAAAGAGGGAGAGGGGAAATGAGCAAGATCCAGACAGGAGGAGGAGAGCGATGAAGGCAGCAAGGTGAGACACAAAAATCATGATCCCGATTTTCCAAGTCAACACTCCCAGATCACAAAAAAATGATTACTCATGACTGTGGAAACATGAATTTGCTGAACTTTTATAAAAGAACTTGTCTTTTTAACTGTGGATTTCTTGAACTTTACATATAATTAGAACTAATAATTTAGTAGTACATAAAGAATAAAATATATAATATAATAAAATATATGGGTTGGGTAATTTGATCATTAGATTCAATGATAGATCACTGATTTTTGGGGGCAATAATTGGTCCTTTTGTTTTGCTAATTTAATGCTCCAGTGCCCACGTTGCACCTGAATGCAACACGTAGCTGGGTTGTTGATGGTGGGTTTTAACATATTACCTATAACCTACTATTACCTATCCTATCAACTACTGTATGTACTGTTTGCAAATGTTTTCACAACCTACTTCAAAATTCTGAATATAAATGGTCAATATATAATGAATAGAATTACATTTAATTAAAATAAATTGGTTTAATTTTGGTGTGCTGCCACAATGTTCTAGTCAGTAACTCAGCAAAAACATGCAAATCACACCACTGAAAAAGAAAAGGGCGCTCTGAATTTAAAAAACAAGACAAAACAAGAGCTGCTTTGTAAAACAGAATGCAGTACAATAATCGTTTTATCTTCATTATCTGTTTTCATAATCATTGGACGCCAAAATTGTAATCGAAAATAAAATTTGATTCCTCGCCCAGCCCTAGTGGGATGGCAACAACACAACTGGAGACAAAGCCAGACATGAAAAAGATGCTTTCTGTCAGAGATGTGTGCGTCCTCTTTATGTTTACATCTGAGTGTGTGGGAGGGCATGTGTCCTCTGCAGTTTATCAGCATATAGTCGGTGTAGGTGTACAGTCGGTGGGAATAGATGTTCACTTTGTTTTGTGGGCATGTGAGATACCCAGGACATTGGGGGTGTAGTTGCTCATAAAGTTGTTCTGAGTGGTGTATTGTGTGTATATCTCATACATGACTGCCTTTAACAAGGAGGATGGAAGGTACAAAGAAGAACAAAAACGCTAAAACAATAAGCGCCCGGCGAAGCTGACAGCTAATGAGACAGGAAATGACAGAGAGGAAGAAAAAGCGAGAAGGAGATTGAGAGAGGGATAAAGGGATGTATGCAGAGATGACAGAACAACTTCTTTAGGGAAAACTAATTGCTGGAGGTTCGTCAGCTCTAATTACAGGTCCCTGTGTTAATAGTCAATTGCGCACCACTCTCCAGGAAGGATGGAGAGGTGGGAGGGAAGGAATGAGGGAGGGATGATAAGAGGCACGAGGAGACGGAGAAGGGAGGGAGGGAGGAGGGGAGGGTGTGGGAGGAAACCGGAGAGAGACGGAGAGTGTAAACCAAGGAGGACCTTGGTGAGACGCCAGCAAGAGATGAGAAAGCTGAAGAGAAAGAGGGATGGAGGAGAAGAGGAGAGGAAGAAAGACGGAGAGAGGAGAGAGTCACAGAGTGAGACAGAGAGAGATGCCCTCTTTGAATCTGGACTTCTCTGGCAGCACTCTGTTTCCATGGCAACAATTAAAATAGGCCTACATGCGCACAGACACAGATGATGGACATAGAGATACACACCAGCAGCACACACACATTCCACAATAAGCACTGATCAAGTAAATTTAACTGCTGTGCATGTTTCAAGTCCTCTCATGTACACATTAGCATAGAGACCTCTGACACGTTTTACATGTGAACACAGACACACACACACACACACACACACACACATAAAACACATTCTGTTAATGCACTCGCACTAAAACTCGCCATCTCCCTGTCCTGAGCTGTCCCTCACACACACAGTCGCCCTCAGCTGCGCACACACACCCTCCAGGGTACAGATTATATTAGCCAACGCACTGTGTAACTCCAATGATCATTCAGAGAGATGAGGCCATTAAAAAGTCCCATAGTGAGTCAAAGCATGTCTCATAAAGAAACACAAAAGGCGAGTATTAAACCGTAGATTACACGAGTGAGGTTATGACACTAAGTGACCCCATTTCCCCGTCAGCCGGCCCACGCGTCTCACCCACCATTTGCTCTATTAGCCACACCAGCGCACACAGCAGCCGTATCAGTTACACATGGGTGGACCACAGATAGCCTCTACCAGCCCAAGACCCCGAGGTACAAACCCCCCACACACACACTTTCCCGCTTTTCCTTAACCTTTTCTTAGGGAGAATGTTTTCCAAATAAACATATCTAACAATGGAAAGGAGCGTGTTATCGAAAGAAGAAATGTACTAGTTCTAGCTTTTTAAATAAAAAAATACGTTTTTATAATAGTAAACTCTTTGGATTTCAAACTGTTGGTCAGACAAAACAAGCCATTTTAAAGCCTCTCAGTCTCTTTTATTAAAACTACATAGGCAACAATTCAAGATAAAGTTTGCCCAAAAAAAAGCACTCTTAGGTATTATGTATTAAGAGTTTAAAATTTAAATACTTAGCTAATCTGCTTCATCAGGACTGTGTGGGTGTGGTGTGATCAGGTTTGATTGACAGTGGCCTGGCAACATAAGCAAAACAACCCACCAACTGTCATCAGATTGAAATATTGCTAAGTCGTGATTGGCGCGTGGAGGTGCATTACTTTGTGTATGTGAGCCCTGCCCACCTTAAACCAGTGAGAAGAGATCAGATAAAAACACAGCACAGATACCTCTCCTGGGAAAAAACAAGTGTTCCAACTTTGATAGAAAATTGTGTGTTAATGTTGGAGCCCAATCTCATAATTTATTGGCAACCTGTCGCTCTGACGACCATTAAGCCTCTGAGGTTATCAGCAAATATATCTGGGGTTCCAATGTAGCCAGCAAATATCCCACTAATTGATATCCAGGCCAAGACTTTGTCCTCCGTGTGCCAATCATCGTTGACAGACCGATTAGTAACCAGATTCAGCTTTTCAGGTTAAGGAAAGGCTAAATCGTGGTTGTTAGAGGCTGAATCATCTTCAGGGCCTTTATGATGTCATAGGCTCTGGGAACCTGTATTGGGAAATCTTTGCTATTTACAGACATTTTATTCAGCAAAAAACATTTATTTCATTGAGAAATTGGGAGATTTTCTTTTTCTGTTCCTATTTTTTCATGCCAAGTACATAAACTTCATTTTTTTTAACATTTAACATAAAGGTCCTATAATGTAAAAAGTGAGTTTTCTAGTTCTTTGATTCTAAAGCAGGTCTAGGTGCTGCATAGAAGTATCAAAATGCACGCAGTTCAGTGCTGCTATTGTGCTGTTACCGTCATTTCCTTGTTGCAATTATGGTGCAGAGAAGCCAAGAGCGCAGATACGAAAGACCTGGAAATACTGAACAATAGTAGAGTATTTCCAGGTAGAGTAGTAACAGTAGACTTTTTCCTTAAACAGAGCGTACTAGAAAAACAACATGTTTTGAATAATAAAACATGTAAATATGTCCTAATATATAGAAACCCCAATTACAAGTCTAAACCTGAAAATGGGCATTATCTGCCCCCTTTAATGAGTTTCTTTTAATATTCCTATTCCCTGGTTATTACTGGTTCAGCCTCTGTTACTGTACAGATGCAACAAGGCATCGGCCAATTAGGTAAGAACACAGCGTTTCAGGTAGTTACCCACCCCAACCAAACAAAACCAGGTACTAAGTGGGCCCGAATGGACTATAAACAGGGTAATAGTCATTAATGAACGTCAAGGCTAACATGGCTCATATAGCTGTAGTGGAAAGTTGACGGAGCAGGGGATATGAGGCATGACGCAGACATTACAGCTCTGTAATTGGCTCATCTCACTCTTTAGTTTTTTTATTCCGTTTTTGTCAGCTATAAATCACACAATTATAACTAGCAGGAAGTCCACTGTGGATCTCTGCGTGTGTCAAATGCAGACCAACTATTAGAGGGCAGGTCAAGATGTTGTCCTGGAGGGAAAGAAGCTGCACATGCACACATACACAATCAAGAAAATTGTCTTTCCAGTCAATCAAAATACCTAATACAGGTGAACAAACAGGCACCATATTGTTCCTATTTACTATACGTGACTGAGCAGCAC
>CAFUXE010000224.1:648704-689143 GCA_903364295.1 Serranus cabrilla | reverse complement strand
CACACACACATACTACAGCGAAATGCATCCACACAATACTCACATATGAATTAAACACACTACACCACATATGCATAGACACAAACAAAGATGCACATGAATCTATCTTTTTTAGGGCTATGACTGCGATGTTTAATCACTTATTTTCATGATCTGTTTTTTTACAGTGAATGCGTTATTTGCTCAGGCCAGTGGTTTTCAAACTGTGAGAGTTGAAGGAAGGGTGTGAAGAGAGAGAGACATGAGGCAAAGATACTGCGTGAGATGAAAGAGAGGGATGGAAGTATTTTGGCCCGCAATTTGCATAAATCCTACTCCTTCTCTGAGTCATAACTCAGTCAAATCTGAACACGCAGACACGATAAACCTAATATTCTATTCAGTGTGACTACACTGTCCGAGGATACCGTCACTGTGATCCTAGAAATGCAAATAAACGCCCATAAACCCACTTAGGAATCATAGAAAAGGGAAAAAAACAGGTTTAGGATTAAAATAACTGCTTCCGTACAGAACTACTGGATGCAGTTACGTCAGTGACGTAACATGGACACATTTACAATGGTTCACCACAAACTGTACAAAGATGGATGGCCTAATAGCTTCCTAAAAGTGAAGCCACAACATCTCAATCGGCCCCTGGTGCTGGCCGCAGTAGAGGTCATAAATCCCGCCCCCTCCATTTTAACAGATGGGACCTGAGCCAGACTAAGAAAACTAAAAAAAACAAGTAAGTCCACATACTTATTACCACACCAATGTATGTTTAAGTGTTCATTTTACTGATGGGTTTGGTTTTAATTTGTTATTTGATGATATAAAACTGTGTTGTAATATCATGACTGACAAGTCACATTGTGCTCTGATTGGGTCAGACTGGTGTTTGGGCGGGAACTTGATACCGTGGCTTCCCTCATAGACATTTCTGTGTAAACTCTGAAAACAAATGACTTTAGCAAGTCTATGTGGTTCACAAACATCAGTTATCTGGGTGAAAGTCCTTCCGCCTGTCCTATAGGGACCCACACGCTCTTTATACTGCATCACCACTCAAAATTTTATGGAAAAAGCTCAATTTCAGTGCATTACTTTTCATTGGAATAGCCATGAAATGTTTATGAGAACAGCCTGTAAGGTGACGTCCTCAGATGCTTGTTTTGTTCAACCAACAGGCAGTAAAGCCTTACATTTAAAGGCTATAACAACTATATGATGACTCTTCTTTAATCACAAATGACCTAAACAATTTTTGTTTTGGTCTGCTGTTGTTTAAATTCCTGTTAACCACTTGCATCATTAGATATACCCAACAACTGGAGCACAAACAGTGACGGCACCTGAAGCCTCCTCACAGCAGCATCTGAGGACGTGCCAGAAAATAACAGATGCCACCAAAGCAAATGTTGGAAGTGCAGCGCTCAGCTAATGACTGGATCTGCAGGCCGTTTTCCAGGTGACTTATGTTACTGCTCCGCTGCTGGAGACAAGGATGACTGAAGCTGTATTGATCCGCTGTTTTGCAACCCAATCGATGCCACCACACAGATCTTAGCTGCGTTTTCAGGTCAAAGTAAAACACGTGATCTTACGGTCCAAATTCAATTAATATTAGATGATAGCATTACTCTGAGACAAATAACCCACCAGAGACTTACATTCACCTTGCTGCTGTGGCTTACAAGTTTATTCAATTACAAGATAATTGAACATCAGTGAAGCCTAGGTGTAACAATATGATTGGAATTCATTACAAAGAGAAACGTGCCGGGCGAGTTTGCCGTGCCTGAAAAGTTTCTTTGAATAGGAATGAGTTATTGAATAATGAGATATGCCCACATGCTGCTGTGTAGTTTTGCATATGGTGACAAAACAGAATAGACAACAGCATAGGCCCATCACAAGTCATTGTCTTCCTGCAGAAACCCACAGCCGCACTCTTTCTATCCTCGGCTCCACGTCCCCAGAAACAACCACCAAAACACTTCCTCTCTTCTCTTCCTCTCCTCGTTTCTCTTCTCCTGTCCTTTTCTCATCAAAAGCCTCCTTACTCCCCGACTCTTGAATTTGCTCTAATTTAGAAATACACCGTCGAAGGAAAGACGAAAAAAAAAACCTTTTTCTTTCCACACCTTTTCCAGAAAAAAAGGCATGAAAAGAAGAATGTCAGTTATGAATATTCACTCAAAATAAGCACAAAACACAGTGGCCTATTCAGCAGAAGAATGCAACAACTGACTAAAAAAAGCACTATAGGAGGAAGACAGATATACCCAAGAGGTGCTCATTTATCTCACTGTTACGCTTCAATACAGAAATCTGCCGTTAGTTACATTCTGTATATCAGCAGGAAGGAGAAAGGTGATCCGAAAATATTTCACACTTTATTTCACACATCAAAGATTGTAGTCTCAGTATAGTACCGGTTTGTGCATTGGATATGAATGATGGCTTGGGCTCCTAAACAAGAGTCTGTTGTTAATTGGATTTGACTGAAAAATGAGCCGTGCTGCACTTAATTAATGGCACAGAGTGGCTGTGATATAATGAGAGGCCAATATCCCATTTAGGTTAGGGTACACAAGGGCTGGAGATAAAGCTTTTAAATAACTCATGAGACATTATTATTCTAATATGTCCTAATTTTAACCATTATTCCAGCCTTTCTAAACAGTTTATGTAAGAGCAAGAAGCTTGCTGGATTTGAATAATAAGCACAACAGATGAATAATCTGTAACTGTAAGATTTATTTTTTTCAAAGAAACAAGGTGCTGTTAATGAGATTCACCCACCACTACTGTTAATTCATCTCTATGGTAATGTTTTATGACGTAAGGCGATAGTCGGCAATGTGCAGCGTCAGCCTCAGCCAAGGCAGCTGTGTGACTTTCAGCTAACGATGGAAGGCCGAGGCTGAGGCACTTCATTACGGAGCTGCACGGTCGCTCTGCTGCTGCTGGCCAAGGCAGTGGCTTTAAAGTAATAGAAGTAGGTATAATGGCAGCATTTGGAATGTGCTCATACAGTGTGTGCACAGTCCATCACCTCTACAGACCACAACAACCAGTGCAACAACAAAAAAAGAAAAAAAAGAAATGTCGTTGTTCAATCTTGCTCCTCTGCACTGAGGCTCAGTCTCATAAACGTCACGGCTGATTAATAGTGCATGAGAAGGGACGAACAGAAGAGGAGAGAGAGGGAGAGAGAGAGGGAGAGGGAGGTAGAAGAAGAAAGGTGGTGGAGCTTAAGTGCAATTAAAAAAAACCTAAGGAGTGAGGAGATGAATGTATGAGAAAACGATGGAGGGAGCTGATATGATAATGACCTCTCATGGGCCCTTGTGGCAAATACATTAGGTCTGTGTAATGTGGTCCTGGGACGGTGAAAGAATTATGCCTTCTTTTATCTTAACATATGCTGTTTCTCTCGCTCCTTAGTACGGTACAGTACAACACGTCCAAATGGTCACACGCTTCTGACACAAAAATCTCATTCAACAAATCCCTTAATTGCCTGATCAATGCCTGTAGAGCCATGCAAATTAAGCCGATAGTCGATAGGTCGGGTTGAACGTCCACGTGCTGACGCATGCTGCTGATCAAAGTGCACACTGTGCTAAAAACCCGGGATTAAACCATTCATCTGTAGGCTCCACCTTGAACCATTATCCTGACCCTTAAGCAAACCTGGCGTGAGATACAAATCAAAAAAAAAAAAACCTTTACAAGTTTTAGACCATCCATCACTGAGCTTTAGGAAAGGCAAACACTTAGAGAAGCTGCAGACGCACAAACACACACGGGTAAGATAAGACAGCGGTTCTCTACAGGGACAACGCGAGAAAACTAAGAACAGCTCGAGTTGTAGTGATGCCTCATGCATCAATACTGTCTTACCTTGTGTTTTGCCAGCCAAAGTCTCATCCCAGCGTCTCAGAAGTAGCATGATGGTGCGGCCTGGGACTCCTCTCTCCCTCTCATAGCCTCAGACTGAGGGAGGCTGAACTACAATCGGCACAAGGGAAAAGACAACATGATTATTGATTTTTCGCAGCTATTGTATTTTAGAATATTCTAATTTGGAGTTCCTGTCATGACAGCTCATCTCTATAATTTTGCAATCATTAATCAAAAGAGCTGGGGGGAAAAAAGCATCACTTTAAAGAGGATAAATCATGCTCATTTTCAGGTTTATACTTCTGGTTTTCTACTATAACACGCATACTGGCTGCAACTAACAAATATTTTCATTATCGAATGACCTTCAGATTGTTTTTGCAATTTACTGAGACTTTGAGAGGTTGAGAACAGCATTTTCTGCCATTTTTGCATGAAATTTACTTCGACGATTAATCAGTAATCTAAATAGTTCAGATATTTTGCTGTCACCTAATTTGACTCATCAACTTCACATGTTTAAACGCTTTAATGTTAAAAAAAATCTTTCTCATATCTGAATGCAGCTGTATTAACCCTCTGTTTGAAATGCTCCTTTTTAGTGCCTGTGTCTTGTGCCCCCCTCTTTGTGTCTCCTTCATTGCAGCCGAGGAATGAATGTAACAGCAGCACTTTCTATAAAGTAAAGCTGTGATCCTGATGGCTGCTTTAAAATTCTGAATACATGCTGTGTGCATTTATCTGCGGATTGAGTGTTTTGATACTTTCACAGTATTTATATAGAACCTAAACATGCTTTAACATCAATCATTAAGCCGTCATGTTGTTCATCTATGTATTTCATAATAATGGTGCGCTCAAAAAAGTGCAAAAGGCGAGGTAAAAATCTTAAATTTATCATTTCCAGGCGTCACACACCAGCAGGTTTATTTGCTCTATCCAGCTGCACTAAATAATATAAATGGGTTTAAGTCTTTGTGATTAATTGAAGAACACCTCTCTACCAGGACACCTCATTAGCTGTGTGGGGTTTATTGAATCAAATACAGATGTTCGTGATTGGAGAGGTAAGATTAAAAAAGTGAGGGGACATTGCTGAGCATTTATCTCTCCTCCACATCATAATCCTTTCAATGTTGATTGCGAACAAGGAGTTGGTGGCTGAGGGAACTCACAGCAGTTTTAGGTAAAATCCTCGATGGGTCAAGAGGGTAAAGCAGCAATTTCGAGGTAATTGTACTCCACAGGAGCAGCTTCACTTCTGTTCTCCCCTTCGCTCCTCCGAAGAGATGTTTGGCGTCGCTTGTTTTTCTGACGTCCGCCAGTCTGTTATTGCAAAGGGAACAGGGAGGACAGAGGGTTAGAAGCAGGTCGCAGTCAGTTAGACTCTAATAATAAAACCATAGTGTGCTTTGGCACGGCGTGCAACCTCTGACCTGCTCTCCTTAGAATTAATAAGTTAAGATTAAATGAGGGGAATCTAAAATGCAATCTGAATACAGCTTTCTGTATTATTGTTTACAATCCAAATCCACTGTGAAGGCTATTTCTGCTCTATAAAAACAATGCGGCTCTCTCCTTAATTTGTTTAAATGCGTCTCACATCTCCCTTTAGTGAACTGTGTGTGTATGTGTGTGTGTGTGTGTGTGTGTGCGTGTGTGTGCAACGGATAAAACAGTCTGATTTGAGGAGAATCCAGCCCAGTTTGATAAATAATACATTTCCTCCAAATGTACTGTAGTACTAAATTGTCTCTGCCTTCATCCCCAAAAACCGCCCAACTACTGTAGATCAGAAGAATAATAAATAGCTTCTATTAATCCAGATTAGACATAACTCACATATAATGAACACCCCCCACCCCCACCCCACAAGAGTCCATAATATGAGTGTCTAAAGTGAGTGTGGGCCATACTTTAGGTAAATTAATGATTAATTGAAATATGTCGATGAATAATAAACCAGTCTCTGCGGGGTAACAGATTGTACTTTTCATATTTAATAGATTGATGGGCCCTCACACAAACTCACACAAACACACAAACATGTAATCACAGACTCGTCACATGTACATGTGCCACTTCACTGTCGACACATGAAACAGAAGGGTACAGTAGATTAAAACATCAAAGAAGGCCTACGCTGCTCACTTGAAACGCCCAGGCTGTTTTAGCTTTAGCTTCTACTAATCCCACAAAGGGGCCTAAATGTTGCTTTTCTGTACACTCTGTGTACTCCCATCCCTTCTCATGGACAGTGTCTGAGTCGATACAAGTCCTCCTAATCAGCTCCGATGAATTATTGAATAGCCTTTTTATATCAGATCATGACCCATATTCCACTAGCTTGAAGTGAATATGCTGCCAATAAAATCGAGATGTACTTTTTAAGTCGCCCCACATAGGCTCACTGCTCGCTCTCTAATGGTTCAACAGGATTCAGACACACACTGGAGAAAGTTACGAGCTTTAGATGAAGCTTAGCTCATTTAACAAGATGATGGACGAGGACCTCATGGAGACACACAGAAATGTGAATCTGAGGTGCTAGGTTTCAACTCCTACCACACTTTTATAAGATCAAATCCTCTAAAGTTTTGAGTTTGACTTCTGATAAACGTAGAGCTTTGCTTTAAAACAGAGATTACTTATCTCGTATATTATTTATAGGGGGATACTTCTACTGTAACTAGGGGATACATGGATTGTGGATATTGACTTCTTTGAAAAAAATACAAATTAGGATTTTATTAAAAAGATAAATCCACATACTAAGACAGCTGTAACACTTTAACAGTGCATGTTGCAGTAAAGTACTTAGCAAGTGAGTGCAGAAGTTTAGTGCGAAAACAGTTGAAATGATAAATGTTAAAAGTAACGAATGAACTGTTGATAGTCAGCAAAAAGTAATGGATAAACAGTTGAAATAGTTAGCTTTAAGTATTATTAGCATTAAAAGAGTTAGCTAAAAGTATTATAAGTGTTGAAGGAGTTAGCTAAAAGTACAAACTAAGTTTAAATAATTAGCCTAAAGTAATAAACGGTTTAAACAGTGAGCTAAAAGTACAACTAACAGTTCAACTAATTAGACTGAAGTAAGTTAATACACGGTTTAAGCAGTTAGCTAAAAGTACAAACTAACATTCCCAGTAGGCCAGTGGTAGTAGCAGTACATTTGCTGACTAAACCAACCTAAATATTGAGAGATGCATGAAAAAATGAATAGCTACTTTTATATAATGAGTAGCGTTATACATTTGGAATCAGGAATAGATGAAGGGGTACTTGCAGAGTTATGAAAGGGCTGTGGGGCTAACTCACACCAAAAAGTTTGGCAACTACTGCTTTAGAACATAACAATCCCTTTCCTGCACAGAGTGGAAGTTACTTGAAGATAAGATATCTAACAGAGTGTTATTGCTGGTTTCATTAAGGCAGATGCAATGCTCAGAGCCAGACGCAGGAGTCGTATTGTCGTCTCATTAGGTAGCACATGGGGAGAAGAAAAGACAGAGAGAGAATCAGTAGGAAGAGGGGATAGGATTATGAATCTCCTTAGCCCCTGCTGTCTCCTCTCCTGGCCTGTTTATCAATGACGACTGCAAACACGGTGCCTATGAAATCTCTTAAGCTCTGTTTGGAGACTTTTGGCAGACTTCTTTTTTTTCACGTAAGCTTCTGGCATTGAGCAGTTTTCCAACACTAAAAATTGACAGGGGGCTTGAAATACTGTACGTGGTTGTGCACCGGTCACCAAATACAACTGATTTACTGTTCTATAAAATTTGGTGGCTATATTTACACAAACATTATTCATTTAGAATGACATGTACACTTTAACTCTTAGAATTACACGACAGAGCAAACTGCGTAAAACATTTAATACGATGTCACTTTTGGCAGGAACATTTAGCAACAGTCAAAATGTGACACTACTTTCCTGATTTGAAAAAGCTGAAAAATACATTCTTCTCTTTATCGTTAGTGAGAAGAGCGTTCATGAATGCAAACACAACCCAGACACGACAAAAAGCTACGTGTACTGCCATAATCACCAACACATCACTGCTTTATTTGCATGAAAGTGATGATCAACCATATCCATCTTCCAGAATATTCAATCGGACTGCAAATGTTCAATCTACCACCCAGTAACGTTTCAACTACAGCTTCCCTGCTAAGTGGGACATAACCTCCACATCACCGTCCATTTTGCTTCTGCCTCCCTCTACCACATTGTCAACAGTATTACAGCAAAAAGCGAGTTTTAGCCTTTCATAAAAAATGTACAATTTATGTCATTGTTACAGTAGAAAGGCAGCAGCGAGCCATGTGTCAGAGGCACCCAAGACGTCCATTTTGCAGCGTGGCAGCTGTGACAGCTTTGACACACTACCTGGGCTTAAGTGCCCATCTGTAGATAGGCTGCAGGGGTCACATGTGTGCCAAGAGCACCGAGCAGAATGGGTAATGGTCCCGGGTTATGAGAGCAGGTCCCAGGTGTGTTTCGCAGGTACGTAGCCTTAACCTTGACTGTGCAGCACACACACATACACACACAGTGTATAAATCCACACTGCTGTCAGCCAAATGATGGGAAAGTTAATCAGAGAAAAGGGGTCAATCGTCGATGCACCTATGATGGATAGACGGACAAAGTGTCTGCATGTGTGTGTGTGTGTGAGAGGGAGAGAGTGGGTGTGAATAGCATTTTGCTGCAGACATAGACTCAACACTTAATTCCAACACACTCCACTAGGAGATATACTGTCATTCCCCCGCTGTGAAGCACGTTGTGTTTCTTTGAAATAACAGCAGATAAAAATAATTGCATTGAGAAAAGGGCAATGCAGTCTGTCTCTTCATGTAGATTACTTTATTGATCTGCCTATATATCCATCTCAAGCACACACACATACACACACACGCACCCCTCAGCTTTAAATAAGAGTGTGGAGCAGCACTGAACAGATGATTTGATAGGCAGAAGTGGCTACTCCATCAGGTGGAGAGTGGCTAATAAGTACAAAACCAAGGATGGAGGATGGAGAGTAATTTAGACATGTGAAGTACATTTTTACGCTATCAGATCCCAGCGTATGCATGTGACTTTATCAAGGAGAATTAAAGGCTCATGAGGGAAAACTACAAAAGGATAAATTGTGAAGTGTGAGGGAAATTACTGATCTCTGATAATCCCCCAATATCCATTTAAATTCCATCTACAGTGCACACACACACATCCAGGGAGCGTATGCACACCCACACACATGCAAAAATAGTGGCCTAATGACAGAAAATTATTCAGATGGATATCTACATCAATTCATCATCATCCAAGACATGCAACAGCAAAAGCATGTGTGGATTCAAAGCACCGTACTCACCTATTTAACCCTTAATATTAAGAAATATTAACTAACGGATTTTGTCGGCTGGAGAAATTGTAAGAATCATGGCTATTACATCAACTAATAGACAAAGATGCTGCTTGAGTCTTTAATCCGTGTTAGTGAAATCCCATTAAGATTCAATAGTTGAAAAAGAAATATTGAAATCAGCTTCAGTCCATTACAAAAAAAAAGTGGAAAAAAAAAGAGTCCAGAATTTAGGTCAGATATAATAACTGTTAATTATTTTTTTTCATTTGGGATCAAATCCAGGATTTAAAGGGTAATTCCACAGGAAAACAGCTATATCCAGAGTGCCTTTATCATGGTGACGGCTGCTCAAAAGTTCCCATTATCTTCATGTAATGAAGAGGAGAGGCGTTAAATCTCCTTCAGGAAAAAAAAAGTGGAAATATAAATAAAAGGAGATGGACAAGGAAATGAGTTGTGTGGTTTGCTTCACTTTGCTATGCATCTGTCTATTGCTGTGCCTCTCTGTAGCTCACACACTCACACACACACACACCGAATTATTCAGTTACTTTGCAGCTTAATTCTTTCGAGCCATCCTATCTTCTGTTTTTCTAAAATGCAAAAGATTATTCATGAATAATCTGCCCCCCTTGGATTTCAATAAATGAAATGAAGTAGTCGAGGTGATGAATTGCAAAGTTACGTCACCAAAATGCAAAATAAACAGCAACTCCTCTCTGATGCAAGCAAGTCAATGACGTGTGAGTGGAAGGACAGGACATTTTTTTCAAATGAAAAGACAAAATGGAACACAAATAAATCAATAAGTGGATCAATTAAGAGGTTGGTGAGAGGGTGGAAGTGATGGTAGAAAAGAAGATGCGTAAGAAAGGTGTTTAAGGAGATTAAAGCTTGAAGAAAAGTGAGTGAAAAAATTATGGTGGAGGAAAAAAAGGGGAAAAAATCCTCTGGATGATAAAAGCCAGTTTTTTCTAGTCCATTCTCTTTGAGTGCTTGTGTGTGTCTGTCTGCGAGAATGAGAGTCAGTTCAGAAAGATTGGCGACAGAGAGAGAGGGAGGGAGAGAGAGAGAGAGAGAGAGAGGAAAAGAGGGCAGAGAAAAAGAAGGAGTGTATAAACACAGATGACACCCCGACAGAACGGACGAGCGCTGGCTTACAAATACGCTTTGAAACAACGGCGCATTGTCGCTGATGAATTAGGCCTTTGCTCAGTTTGACCTTCACCTGATAAGCGAGGAAACTTAAACGCACCTCGGTTTCATAACATTTCCTCTACAGGACCAGTGTGGAATTTCTCTCAATGTGCATGACAGCAAACAAAAGGACATGTGAGGGGGAGGAAGAGGAGGAGGAGGAGGAGGGTGTGTGATAAAGGGGTGTTTCAGACGTTTTAATGGAAAAACAGACTTTTGTGCAACAACATAGAAATGAGGCAGTCGAAATGTGGCTGTCCGTGATGACGGCTGTAGAAGGTGCTTGCTTGATGAGTCACTGTGATCTTGGTTTGAGGAGAACAAAAAGGAAGTCAGAAAAACACAGATTATAGTATGTAAGGGGAGAGTGACGTGAGGATGACATGGCATGAGGCAACAATCAGCTGAGAGCCAGATGGGAGGGGAGCCATGGTTATACCAAAGCTAGACTGTAGGCCAGTGAGCGTGTGTGTGCGTGTAAATATGTATGTGTGCGTGTTAAGGTGTGTTTAATATACGTGCACCCCACACAAAACACCTTGCATACACAGAAAAGGAACAAAGACTTTGAGACAGACACTAAACACTAAATAGACCTACCTATGGTTAGAATTAAGAATCGCCCAAAAAAGATGCATAGGATGGTAGGAGGAAAAAAGAGAAGGGGGGAATAGGAAATAGGAAAAGGTACAAAAGTGAAAAAGGCATAAATAGAAAATACAAGCAAGCCAATTAAAATGTCTCTATGAGAGGTTTTTAAAGTAAGGAAATTAAAAACACTGGTGGAGTCAAAAAGTAGCCAAAGTTACGGGTGGACAGTGAGTGGAGTGGAGGGGAGGGAGGAGGAGGAGGAGGGAAGCGGTGAAGGGAGGAGGGAGCGTGGGCTGCACAGGGATAGAAAGGGCTGGAAGTGATAGCAATGGAAAGGAAAGGAAGAATGAATGACAAAAAAAGAGAATAAAAGGGGGCAAAAAAAAATCCCCCTCCTCTTTCTCTTTCTCTTTTTCTCTGTCTCTCTGCCTCTCTCTCTCTCCCTCCTTGTCTGGCTCATAAATAGAAGAAATTGTTGACCAGGTAAATGGCGAAATAGATGAGAAGACAGAGGACCGAGAGAGCAAGCAAATGAAAAGGTAAAGCACCTCCCAGCAGCGCGATGAGGAAAAAAAAGAACAAAAAACGAAAGATAAAAGCAAATACTCCAGTGGCCTCCGTTGTCTCCAGTCTATATGTGGAAGGGGGGATTGGCTGTTGCCAGTTGTTCCCCTTCCCCGGCTGCCTTCTGCTTTCTTCTGTCTCTCCTCCCAAAAAAGACTTCCCATCCAGATGACAAAAAGCAGGCACAGATGTCCTTTTCCTCTCTCTCAACTCTGGTCTGATATGACGTGCCACTCACACAGGTTAGACATTGTTGCAGCAGCAACGCACAGTATCACCAATATTGCTCAGTGGGAGAAAAAAAAGGCATTGGGGCTGCTGCTAGTCAAGCACTGCCTGCCTCATGAGGAAGGATACTGAGCTGGAATTGCTCTGTCTCCCCTCTCCCGCCCATCCCTGCAAAAAGATGGGAGGAAGGGAGGTGGGCCCACTCGCTGCATTAGTATTCATTGAAAGAGTGTGAGAGAGAGAGTGAGAGAGAGAGGGGAAGAGAGAGAGAGAGATGAGGAGGAGGGGGAGAGAGGTGCCTTCCAACAAATGTCGAGGAACCAAACCGGTGTGTGAAACTGATAAGAGACTGGCTCCCCCTAGAGTCAATCATCAATACACAAGTACAAATAACTAGAAACACTGGGGATAGAGTGCTGGACCAACAAGCCTCATGACCTGTGACCTATATCCAACACCTCACATAGGACAAATTCACTGCCTCAGTTCTGCAGTGTCACTCCACCTGAGCACTGTTGCATTTATGCTACACACTCTCTGTGCATAAAATCCGACCAAGCCTTAAAGGGATAGTTTGCATTTAAAGTGGGGTTGTATGAGGTACCTATGCACAGTCAGTGCACTGCCTACAGCAGATGATGGTAGGCACGCCCCCATCAGAGAAGCAGGCAGGACTATCTGAATAGAAGCTCCAAATTAATGGTTTGCTGACCCCCATCTACTGTACAACCTCTCGAATTCAAAAAAGTTGGGATGTTGTCTAAAATTTAAATAAAACATAATGTGATGCAACATATATTCAGTTGAAAACTGTACAAACACAATATAGATCATGTTAAAACTGATAAGCTTTTGGTTTTGCAAATATACAATCTGAATTTTACGTGTCCCAACTTTTATGGAATCTGGGTCGTAGGTAATACACAGACTATGAAAGTACCTCATACAACCCCACTTCAAAAAAATCTGTACTATCCCTTTAAAAGTAATTTTGGTTCATGTCTGTGATGTTGTAAAAAAAAAAAACAGACTGATCGTTTCCTCTGTATTTTGCCCTCAGCTAAACTCAGTGTTGCTATGGTGACAGATGACCGCTCTAAAGTGTCCAAATCAAAGCTAGTAGCACACAAAGATAGGTAGTCAAAAGCTCCTTTCAAAAGGTAAAAACTGCAATGAATCTCCACATATGTATGTTTCTGTCTAATATTTTACCCCGTCTCTGTAACCAGGGAAGCTGATGGACCAAAATGACCATAATTATTGAAATATAAATCCATTACATTCCACTGCATGCCCACAAAGATAGAATAGCATTGTGTGCCTAATGGAGGCTCATACCCAAAAGAGACTGTGGTCTTATTCTTTTCGGGGAATAAGTTGCTTTCAGTTTATTCCTCCAGCAAAGAATACAGTGCGAGTCCATGTATTGTTTGGTTCTAGCTATGTTAAAGTTGTTATTTATAGTCAAGGGAGAAAAGAGAGAGATGCTGACAGATCCTGAAAGAAAATATGATTAAAAATCTCCACAGTTTCCTCTGCTGACCCGTTTATCAGACACTAATTATTCAACTCACAATCAAACTCAAGCCCAATTATAGTGACGATGACAGTGGGATGTGTGAGTGAAGACTGTTACTTAAGTTCTGTTCAGTTTAAGTCTTGCATAAGCACATTTAGAAATTACCTTACAATGAAGCTGAAGATGAAATCCATTTGAACAAGCCTTTAAATGTGCCCGAGTCATTGCAGTCTCTGTCCCTCTTGGCTGATCTCCGATGGATCCAGCAAAACTGGCAACCCCATGGCTCCATGACCTATTCCACAGTCTCAGCTTGTCCAAAGCTTCAGACAGCATACTTGAACCTAAATTTAAAAATACAATAAATCATCAATGGATAAAGACGAATCACTGTGCAATTATAGTGATAAATATCATAGTTAACATTATTTTCACACTGTATTTATCCCAGGACACTGATGAGATATCATGTTCTTTTTCTACATGCTTTTGCAACGGGGCATGGATAGATTACTGAATGGGCCTAATGATCAGAAAGTGACCACAAAGAAATATGAAACGACAACAAAAAGACACAAAAGGACTACGAGAGACCAAATTAATACAAAATGATGCAAAAAGACACATAGAGACCACAATGAAACTCTTAATGTCTTAAAGAGTGTAGAGAAGTGTCTTAAAGAACTCCAATTGACTACAAAGAGGGGCAAAATAACCACAAAGAGACACAAAGCAGCTACAACAAGACAACAAACGACTACAAAGAGGGGCAAAACAACCGAAAACAGCTAGTCCAAAAACTGAAACGACCAGAAAAGTGACACAAAACTAAAAAGAGACACTACAATGACTTGATTCTTAAAGCGTTTTCATTACATGTCAGTGTGTAGCATGTTCTTACCCTGGGCTCCTACAGGAGGACTACAACCAGTGACGGGAGCTCTGATGGACTTGATAAAGAAGGCGAAATTAGTTTGATGAAAACGGAAATACGTACAAAAAAACTGAACTTGTGGTTTATATATTGTCCCATTACGCTCCACATTTGCACATCTATTTACATATTGACTCTCTATACATTTAAATTCACTTTACCTGAAAACAGTTGCAGGGAAATGTGTGTTTGGAATAAGCATCTCAGATGTCGTTAACTTATTTGTGGGACATATCGCCCCTTTGTGGTGGATGTACGGTACTCAAATCGACTGTGTGGTGTTGGATTGAGCATGCCTGGCTCCGTCCGCCGCACAATCACAACACCGTTCAGAGATGGCAGCCCTCTCATCACCCCTACGGGTCTGCAGAGGAATACTGAAAGAATTACGTGCCATACAAGGACCTACTTATAAAAAGTCTTTGGCCTACAACTATGTTATGGACCAGTTTCGTAAGAATAAGGCGAGTTTTGACCAAGTGCGTTTGAGCTTACATTAACTAAGTTAGCTAACTACCGTTACAACTGCATGAGAGTGCGTAGCTAGCGTTAGCGTTAGCTAACACGATAACTTGAATAATAACGACACTGTTTTGCTAGTTAAGTGAAACAGGGTTCGCCTTTCAGATATTCACCAACCTGGGAGTAGAGCGAATACCAAACACGACACTTGAGTGTTGCCATTGCTATTGTTATTAATATTTACAAGTAGCATAATAGTTCTCCACAAGGTGACTGGAGCAGAAGGGCATGCTAACGTAGCTAGCCGCTAATGAGCAATAGTATAGCTCAGTGCTGAGACGCAGCTGTTAAAGTTCTCTGTCTGATTATGAATGCGCTAATAATAAGTTCCTGCGCACACCAGAATGCATGGGATTGAATCATTACTTGTGTTCAAAAGCATCGTTTATTAGCTTTTGTGTTAATGAGATCTCAAGCATAATAAACAGCACTAAATGATATACATCAGAATGATACGTTCAAGGTATTAAGTTATAATAATATATATGAATAATAATTAATTAAAAAAATAATTTTGACCCTGGTAGTTTTTGTTATTTGTAAAATAATTTTGTTTGTGTGCAAAGTAAAAAATGTTCCCGTTTTGCAGTGGATTTAATTATGTGTAACTAATCTAACTTTAAACATATCATCAAACAATTCCCCATAGTGTCCATCTGTGTTTGTTTCTCTGCCTACCGAAAACACAGAGCTGCTAGTTCAAATGAAGGGTCGAGGTTTTTAAGCATATAGGCTTAGAGCTTGTATTATTTATGCTTGGAAGAACATGTCTGAGCAGGCTGGTCAAATGCATGTTCAGTCACTAAAGCAAAATAGCTGGGAGCAAATCTTGCTTGTCAGCGTGTATTTGTCCCAGCTCTGGCCCCTAGGGCATTTCAATGTATATGGGAAACTCTATAGGGACCAAATGCTTACTGTCCATGTGGCTGTTATGTTTGATAGAGAAAAAAACACCCTGACAAGAAAACCCTGTCATATATGCACATTTGTTTATGTTTTCTAGTTTATTAATGGGGTCATTGCTATCTCCATGTTGTCCACCAGCTAGTCCTGAAGGCTTTTCTTCATAAATGGCAATTCATTTTTATGTATGGTGGCTGATCTAGTGAACAAAGGAAAAATGTGCATGTTGTCGTCACAATCCGGTTCATCATTTGGTCCTCACTAATTTTTTCTTTCTTTCCCCTCTGACAGGTGACAGCAGAAAGGTACTGTCGTGCCCAGCAGGAGGCGCACCATGACTCTCACACATACCTGTGTTTGCTGGCATCCACCAGGACCCACATGGCTCTACACAACCTTTACCACAGCAAGGGAGAGCGCAGCACAGAAGAAGCGGCCGGACTCGTGGGGCTCAGGTTGCCAACACAGCCGGGAGGTAAAGGCTGGGAGAAGTGAGGACATGGGAGGGAGCAACATTGGAAGAAAATCTTGTCGTTTTTCAAAAAATGACTTTTCTGTGGCTGATTCATCTGGTCTATTAGAATTCACTTCATGAACGGTAAACCACAAAGGGATAAACGTTTGACTGGAGTGTGGCAGACTGGAGACTGTGCCATCATGGACTGCTTCAAGGGAACTCAGCTCATTTCTGTTGTGCTGTTCTACCAATGTTCAAAATGAGGAAAACCTCATCTGAGTAAAAGCAACTGTGAAGATATATGCTATGATTAAAAATCTCTTGCTGTAGATTTACTCCAGCCTACAGCTGGTCCACATCTGCTTTTGTCTGTGTTTTGGTCATTTAACTGTAAAAAGTACAAAAGCAAATCGTAAGTATAATTTAATTTTGATTCATTTGTCCTATTAAAATAGTCACTCTAACACTTTGTGATTCTTTCTTTAAGAACTTAAACATTCTAACATGTTAACAACTTGTCACATATTAATAACCTGTTAGTTACATAAGGAGACAGGTAAAAGTGAATATGCATCAGACTTACTAATCAGATTTTGATCAACAGGAATCATTGAGAATAACAGACTGTTGAATGTGAAATGATGTAGTCACATAGGCTTGGTGAATTAATGTCTGTATTGTCACAGCAATTTGCACAGTTGTTTGTGGAATTATTAACAGTGTGTCCCATTAGACTTACCCAATTAGGCACATACTGCCTTTTAAGCAGTTGTCGTCCTCTCATGCGTGTGCAGAGGTGTCAGGGCACACCTTGCACTTAATATGCAAAAAGACACTCAAAGAGACACGTACCAACCAAGGAGGGTAAAAGGAGAAGATGTCATACCCTTCGGTTACAACACATGCACAGCAAAATCCCCATGAGCACTTGGGCAGAAACTATCCATTTATTTCTGATGCTGTTTGCTGTAACCTTCTAACATCACAGCTCCAATTAAACTGCGCATGTGCTGTACCCCAAGAATATGATGTCATTTGACCTTTTGTCTTCTCTTTCTACACTCCTTGGTACCAACCAGAAAGAGACTCAAAATGACCACAAAAAACAACTACAATGAGAAAAAAAGACGAGAAGAAACAAACTACAAAGAGATGCAAAGAAGCTGTAAAGAGACAACTATGAAAGGTGAAAGCAACATCAGAGACCCAATAAGGTGTACAACAACTACAAAAAAACTACTATTAGACCTAAACAACTACAAAGTGACACAAATGACTGCAAAAAGACACAAAGCAACTACAAAAGACTCAAAATTACTATGGAAACAACATCAAAGATGTAATAACTGCAAAGAGACACAAAAAATGATCAATTTAAAATGATTAGACATTTTTTCTAATTAAACAGGAAGAGTATATTAAGTAGTTAAAATGAACCCTATCTTTAATCAAATTAAAACACTGCATACATAAATGTATCAATAAAAATAATCGAACAATATAATTGGAATATATATAACAGTTCAAGTGGGGCCATGGTGCAGAGTACTTTTACTTTTGATGTTTTAAGTACATTTTGATGCTGATACTTTTGTACTTTTACTGAAGAAAGTTTTGAATGCAAGACTTTCCTTAGGTAAGGGATCTGAATACTTTTTCCAGAAAGAATCAAAGAATGAGTTATGTTATATTTAATTGTGTCCACTGTGTACAGTATATGTACAGTGCCTCTTCTCTTTTCCCTCCTTCCACAGCTCCCTCATACAGTACCTCGGCTTTTCAGGCCCAGTGTTATCCATCCCACTTTTTTTTTCATTAAATCTGCCCTTCCTGTTTCCTCTTACTCTCCAGTGGTGACTAACATTGCCTTCAGTGTGAATTTAAATAGACTAACCCTAAAGCAAAGCAACGCACAGTGACACAGGGAGTAAGACGTGCACCCAATGCGCTGCCCCAAACTAACACACACACACTCAGCCCTGGAAAGAAAGTCCAATGCATACTGACAAACCAACGGCTTGTGTCAAAATTTATATTGCACAGAAAGCACGATGTAAATGTGCTTCTCCACTCCCCACTGTTTTATGCATCCTGGAACAGACAGCCATGACAAACAGAATGAGAGAGAAACCCTAACAAAAGCTGAGTGGCACTGAAGGTTACTCTATTTTGGGGGGGAGAGGGGATTTGCAGGAGGTGACTCCCTATAGACTATGATGCAGCATCTCAGGGAATTAGTCATGCAAGTCAATGTATTTTTAATGTCAGCGCAACCTGAACTCATCTGGGGGTAATAAGCCTGGGAAATTAGCCCCATGCTGCCTGCTTGATGCCCCACTTTAAGGGGATTTAAACGTTTATAAGTGAAAGGTGGTGATATAAGTGAGCGTCAAGCTGGTAAGAGGAGAGCGGAGGAGGGCGGAGACGCTCCACCCGTCAGAGTAGAGGCTGATTTGTTCATTCCTAGGTTCGGAAAAGGGGGCGAGGAGTCAGCATCTCCAACTTCTGTCTCCGGAAGGGAAAAGCATCTGTTGAGAGCTCGCTGGAACAAGGCGCGCACTCTGAGGAGCATCTGTTCTGTGTTTCTTGTTTATCCAGGGGGTTTTTAAGGATCAGGACGAGCACGCTAGGGAGCTGTTCGAGAGTTTGCAGGACGAAAAGGGGAGGACAAAGAAGAAACCCAAAGGAGCGGAGAGAGGAGAGGTGAACCTGGCCGAAGCGACATGTTTGGCATGATCAAGAATTCGCTCTTCGGAAACACCGAGGAGACGGAATATAAACTGCTGAGCAGCGAGACGAAGGTAAGCAGCGCGCGGACACCTGCAACACACCTGTCGGTCACAACTTCATCACATCTTCAAAGCTTCTGCAAATTCTGTCTCCATCGCTGATGACGCACGGTAATCTTCCTGTACTGTAAAGGCGCAAGGTTTCTCCTTCTGTTTGCATAAATATTTCATCTTGACACTAACTAGGTTATTTGATGGTTACTGTGTTTGAAATTGCAGTGTTTCTACTGCTGTTAACACAACCTCTGTAACCTTGACTGACAGCCTGGCAGTTAATTGCTTGTGACCTATAAAGATGCCTGCTGAGCCGCAGTGTGGGGCAAATCAGCCAGAGGTCCCCTGCCAATCAGCAAGACAGGAATGAATAATTATGGTGATGCTGAATTGTGTAACATTAAAACAATAACACACGTTGTGTTTGCATCAATTTAGAGGACATTACATTGATTTACACAAATTATCTGGAGACCATAACCCTTACCTTAACATTAAGCCATCTGAAATTTAATGGATTGATGTGCTGACTTGAATTTTGTCCCCATAAGGAAGTAAGGTCCCCACACGTGCCTTAACATAACCTTTACCCTTACATTAAGCCAGATATTTCCTAGAAGATTTAATTATTGAGCCTACATTATGGGGACTTACACTTTGAAAGGCAAGTCCCCACAATGCCCATTAAAACAGATAGAAGTCCCCACAACAGCAGTAATACAGACCCACACACTCTAGACTAAAGTCAGAAAGATTTTAATGTGCTGTGGGTCACTGTTGTTTTTTCCATCATGACATTGTAGATGTGTGTTATGTGTGTGAGAAAGAGAGGTACTGTGTGAGCGCGTGTGTGTGTGTGCATGTGAAACCACAGGGGCCAAGCTAACTGACCCGCCATGGAAGAGGATGCAGTGTTTGTGGTTAAGCCATGAGCTCAGATATGGACTGCGTGTGTGTATACTGATACATTGACCATCGAAAACTGACGTCACAGAGGAGGAAGGGCATGCCCTCTCCATGTCAGCACCCCACCCCCACCCACAATGTATATATTGTTTACATGCATTTAAGATATGCACACTTTGGATGGGTTCCAGTTAACTCAGTGATGTGTGTTGTTAGCTGAAGCAATGCCTAACAGCCACTTTAAGGTTCTTCTCTCTGTGCCCTGTTGACCCACAGCGCAGTACTGTAAATGTGCATGTAACCATGTAATGTCACGTGCTGGCGTGGGTTTTGAAATCGGCTTTGTGTCTGTGTTTATCTCTGAATAGCGGCTAACTTTTGACAGGGACACAAAGGCACACAGCCTGAGACAAAGAGGACTTCCAGCCCAACTGACCAGACAGGCAGGGAGTCAAATGACCCAAACTGACACATTTACCCACTGGAAGGCAGATCTGTCCTGACACTGCATACTAACAGCTATTGTCTGAAGCTGAAATGCCAAAGAAAAGCCAGATTAAGCCATCAATATGCGTACAAAAACTGTTTTAATGATTTAAAGCATAAATACTCATAATAAAAAGTGGACAAAGAGGCTTGTCAATAATTTATATGACTGATCCAAATGCAGCATGCTGTCAAAGGTACCTACACTTCCTCTAAGTGTTTATTAATCCACCCTGAATAGGTAGAGCTCAAGGCTCATCAAATCTCTGGATCTGACTGACTTGTTGAAATAGCAAGTATTGAAATCAGAGCTTGTCACCTGATCTGTGCAGTGCAGCACCCGCCTGGCTCTGACACCCAACACTCTTAATTAAAACTGACACAGAATACAGACACAGGGCATACACACGTAACTGTGCACGCGCATAAACACATTCGCACCGGAATAACAGCAGCATACAGGTGGAGTTCAGCTCAGAGTTTGCTAATGAATGCAGGAGATTATTTTAACAGAACATGAAATGGCAATTTAACAGTCACGGTGTTGATTATACCGTTTGCGTGCTATCCTTAGGCACAGAGTAATTATCACTGTATAAGCTGGCATAAGACAGCAGCTCAACACACAGACACATGGCAGACAAATTAATTGCACAGCTTAACTAAAGTCAGGCATGGCTTTTTCATTCTGTCACCAGTATACAGTGTTAATGGTGGTCCCACTGACAAGCCATATGGAGCAGATCCCTTGAAATTACAGTGCAGGAGCCTGGGTACCTGTCACAAGTTACAGCGCCATGACAACATAGTGTTATCTTGTATGTGCTGAGGAATGAAAACACCTGCTCCGTCTGATTACAGCACCTCTACAGTGAAGTGTTATCGTTACTGTGTTTTTTCATTAGCAAATTATATAGATTTTTTCCTTTTTTATATATATATATATAATAAACATAATCTTTCATTTACCTACAGAAATGTGTTGGATAGATAGATAGATAGATAGATAGATAGATAGATAGATAGATAGATAGATAGATAGATAGATAGATAGATAGATAGATAGATAGATAGTAAAAGTAACTGGAATATAGGCCAAGAGTCAGACATTCATATAAATGTTGAAAACCAGATCATCTGCATGATATTCTGAGATTTGAGTTTTCCTTCAGGGAAGAGAAAACACATCCACTTAGCCCATGTAAGACCGAGCATATGCAGTGGAAATGATGCCCGGAGTGTATTTCCATTGGTTTTTTCTTTTGCTTATTTTCATTTTTTTGTGGGAAAAAACACATCATCTGCTCAATAATGAACTTCACATCTTACAGCAGCAGACATTGGCTTATAGAACTAGATTATTTGGTTCAATTTTGCATTAATATTACATCTATACTTTATATGTTATTATTTATGCTATTGTTGAATTTTTACACAGTTAATCGTGTCATTTTTTAGCATTATTTATTTGCGCTGTTTGTTTTTTTACGTATTTCTTATTTCTAATTTTCTATATGTTGTTATATGCTGTAGTATAATGCACTTATTTGTACATTATTATTCTTATTTCCATTTCTCATGTAATTTCTCTGTTTATATATATTTCTATTCTAGAATTGGGGCAACTGTAATGTAGCAAAATTTCCCTCCAGGGATTGATCAAATATTTCTGATTCTGATAGATGGTAAACACTGTAAGGAGAAAGAATCACAATGACATTACAATGCTCAAAAACATCTTACTAATAAACACAGAGCTACACACACAGCATAATCACATTAGTGGAATGAGCAGCTGTATTTGAAACCTGCATCGTGGCCAGATTCCTTCAAAACCTATTAGAGTTATTGCTCAGCACCATAGCTGAGTGACCGTGCTCCACATTAGTCCCACTTAATCATATTTAATGCAAAACTGTTGCATCATATTAACACTGTGTGTGTCCAGGGGTGGGGGCGAGTTCTGTGTGTGTGTGTGTGTGTTCATGTGCGCTGTTATGTAAGACATCTCTTGCCCATTATTCTCTGTAGGCTGACTGAACCCTGTAGAGCAGAAGAAGAAACTAAATCAAATCAGTGTAAATACGTTTCATCTGCATCTCATTATTTGGCTGCC
Source organism: Serranus cabrilla (assembly GCA_903364295.1). NCBI lineage: Eukaryota > Metazoa > Chordata > Actinopteri > Perciformes > Serranidae > Serranus > Serranus cabrilla. Next base: position 666,662 of record CAFUXE010000224.1, on the reverse strand, counting down.
CACAGTGGTTTCACACACTCAAATCTGTGCACTCACACGCACACAAACACACACTGCACCCTTTAGGTTCAAGGCTTTCATCCTTAGGAGCAGATTGTCAACATCAGTGTGTCAGAGGTGAATCATATCTGAGCTTAACCTCCCATGCACCCATCCCCACGAAGAGAACAACTGAGTTTGTGTGTGATTAGTGTGTGTGGGTGGATACTGAGAAAAGGCCTGCTGATGCCTGTACCGCCCACTAATTTCACTTTCTTCCCTAGGATGGCGTTAGCTTTGAGGTGCGACGGTATGATGGTGCCAAATACGCTGTTGTCTCCTCTGAGGGACGAACATTTGACCAAGTGACAGGGGAGCTGGTGAGGAAGCTGCTCATGTACATCGGCGGGAGCAATGAACAAGGTAAGCCAATCAGAAAATACAACTTTAAGAGTAAAGTGTGGCTCTAATGTAGCTAAAGAATTGCCTCCATTATCCTTCCTCTTCCCATATTAAGCTAAGTGTAGTTTTTGTTTTTTTTAAATCACATGCATAAAAAAAAGTAATGTCAAACAGTGGTCTAATGAATAAAGGTACATCATTAATAAACAAGGTTTTTCATCAATCTTGAATTAATCTTTTCTTATATTATTAATCAGTGCACCTTATCAAGTGAGTGGTCAACTCTGCACTTCATAGAAAGATTAAAAAATATTAGGCTACAATACTTTTGTTATTAATGACACCAGTGGCTGTTAAGAGAACTGCACACAGTGTTCGTATGCACCCGCTAACATCCTGGGCATTGGCTAAAACTGTGGCTTGAGATCCTAATATATATAGTCTATGCTTGAGATACAAGAGTCATGTGTCAGTGAACATGATTTTATTAATAGCATGCTGGAAAATATATTATAATCATGTATAGAATAATGTTACAATCTGTAATATTCCTTTATTTTATTTGGACAATTAGCTCCATTACTACTACACTAACTAGATTGCTGTTTGCAAATTACATTATCAGCTAACATTACAAAGCAACCAATGCAATCAATGCTGCAGAGCTACGGTACAGCTAGCTGGCTAACCTTAGCTTGGGTTACAGTTACACCCCACCTTGCATTGCTCTAGTACTTGCAGTCTTTTGTTATCCAACTTTGTTTTGTACGGTTACATAATTTATGGTTAGCTAAAATCATGACTATTTGGCTAGCTAGCATATCCACTCACAGTTTTTTTGCTAGAGATAATGTTAGCGAGCAACAGGCAATGTTGCCCCCTGTTGTTGACAAAGCCGGATAAGGTCTCAGTTTTTAGGTGTTATTACAGTCCGTTCACACATTGGCTATACAAAGCAATGAACATGAGTAAATTGTTTTATATAATACCCTTTAACAGGGCCAGGCTTAACATAGCCTGAGGGGAAATTAACCAGCATCAAAGGTAGGATCAACGTATGCCTCCATACTCATTTTAAATAAACAAACTATTGTTATAGTGTAAGCAGGCTCACTTAACATGGCTTAGCTTTATTGGAGGATACATTTGAATAATGCTCAGACAAGTCATTTGAGGTCATGTTTCTCTGCTTTAGGTCAATAGACAAATATAACCTCAGCCAAGTACAAGTGCAGTCTGAAAACTAGGCCTCAGTGCAGAATCATCATTTAATCTGTTTGCTATTCATCGAGGTGCAATTTACATGGCTGGTTGTTGGTATTTGCATAATGATATTATGTTCTCTACAATATAAATTCTGACCTTTAGAGTTGTTGCTGGGTTGTTGGCTTGAGGGAGGATAGTGGATTTTCTCTCCTCTACAGTCAACCCTTTTTTAAACTCATTTTCTGTCTCACTCTTCCCATAAGGCGAAGCCATGGGTACAGCAGCTCCCATTATCATCACAGTGTATCCACGGAATGACGGTGTTCTGTCTCGCCGTTTGGTGGTCGCCATCCGCATCCCATCCACCTACCAACAAGAAGCCCCGACTCCCACCGACAGTGCCATCAAGATTGAGGAGCGACCTGGCATGACTGTCTACGCTCTGTAGGTCTCATTTTACGTTTCATTTTAAAACAATTGATTGCTGTGTATGCACAAGGAACAAGACTTTATTGTCCCATGTTTAAGAGTATTAAATCGATTATTATATAGATTTGAGATGATGTGGGATCAGGTCTTTCTACAAGGTTTCCATTGTAAGTATTCAGCCCAAATTTCGGACCCAAACACTAGCACCTAGCTAATTTTTGAATGCCTTGATTAATATATTCAGTCCCCTGCAGGGCTTTGTTGATGGAGTAGGTCCTTAGGCAGGTTAACATGACTTCACTGTTGCATGTGGTTTCAAATATCAGTGCGCCTTTTGGGTCTCTTTTGCATCCCAATGAGACGTCAAAAACAGTTAAAAGTCCATATATCACCCCAAATTAAAGGTACTATATGAACAATTTATATGTAGAAATCCCTTTATATTGCCAATGCATAACTAACAATTGCTTTCTACTTGCCAAGAGCAATGCAAAGTAGTGGTGACCAACTAGCTAACTGTAACCTTGGAATAAACTTTATAGATTTTGGGGTTATTCTAGATATGATTGTAATTTAATTTCCAGCATTCATCATGTCAATCATGTTCCGTCGTGGGTATGCAACAACAGGATTGTAAGCAACAGGATGCTGACTGAATATCATTTTACACCAAGGGTTTTCTGAAAACTCCACATACCGCTAACACTCTAATTATACACCTAAATCAAAATGTCCCCATTTCTTTTTTTTTTATTTGCAGGCAGTTTGGAGGCTTTGCAGCAGAGAGTGAGTACAGAGCAGAGGCCTTGCGTTTGACACGCACCCTTGGTGAGACTGCCCCCTTTCAGCGCAAGCAGTACTTCTGCTGTAGCTACGATCCGCCACTCAAGCCTTACGGACGCCGCAATGAGGTGTGGTTTCTACAGGAAGAGCCATAGGAACCATTTGCTCAGATCTGAGTCAAATCTCATGCTGAATTCAACCTTTATTACCCTTCCAAGATATCAACAATCCTATAGCTCTAACAGTATTTCATTGGTAGGAGGTGACTTGATATACCTTTGAACCCAAATGGACAGATAGAGATTATCCATGTTGCCTTTACCCATCTGATCTTCTGCTTGTCACAAATACAGTAGCTACACTGACGTTATACGTTCAAGCCATGGGACATTTCACATGTCATTATCAAGTTTCTATTTATTTATGTTTCCAATTTAAACTCACCCCTTGCTCAAACAACGTGTGTTGAGAGAGATTAAATGCTTCTAGACAAATGTAGTTAAGAAGTGAAAGTATTTAAAGTAATCCCATGAAATAGGTTTCATGCAGAGTTTTCATTCGAAAGATCGTCACTGCTGTTGCAGCAAAAAAAGAAAAAGAAAGGAAACTGGCAACAAAGTAATTTGGATTAATACAAAGAGATACAAAGCACTGTAAAGCTAACAAGACAACTACAAGAAATTCACAACGACCAAAATAAGGGACAAAACAATCTCAAAGAGACTCAAAAGAGATTGCAAATGTCTACAAAAAGACACAAAACAACTACCAAGAGGTGGAAAATGATTACAAAATGTGCAAAATTAACCACAAATATAATTACCGACCAGAACAATTAAAAAGTTAGACAAAAGAAATACAAAGGCTCATAGGTACCACAAAGATACAAAACCGCAGAGAGAGGTATAACAACTACAAAGAATTACAAAAGGCAGTACCATCTGTCCTGCATAGAAACAAGACAAACATAATAGTTGTTAAGCCTCTTTATATTGTTGTTTTTATGTCTGTGCCCAGGGGCCCATTGTCTCACAGTCTATTTCAGACTATTTGAGACTATTTATACACAACAGAACAGAACAGGTTTTTTCATTCCTTTACATGTTTGTCCTAAAGGGTTACTAGAGTCCCTGTAGAGCTCTCATCTCCCCAAAGAACACGCATTAGGGCTTTGCAAACTTTAATCTAGTTTACAATTTAGTGACGACTTCAGAGAAATGTATAGAGTTAACATTAGATACATGGTAGTTAAAGCACACTTCCTTTTCCTGAGTATGGAACTGGAAAGAAACAGGAGCTGAGCCATAAAGTAGAACTAGTCTTTATCAATTAATGTGTGGACAGCTATGAGTGGACATTAGCTAGCTAGTTATAGGTGTTGTTATAAACTCTGTAATTATATGTTGATCTAGGAAGCATTTGTGTGTAGTGAATATTTTGTGTTTTAGTGCATGACAATGCCATCTTTATTTATTGAGACTGTTTTAAGTGTTATGTGATACATCTGTGCTGTGTGATTATGTTAGATAGTGTTTCATAACATAATAAATGTATTATTCAGTAAGTGGGGATTATTCTACTTGTCTTATTTCTTTATTGTGTGAAGAAATGTCTGGGATACTAACAGTCCAAACAGTTATGGAAAATATAAAACAGTATTAGTAGTTCCACATAACTTGTTAAGAAATCTGAATTAGTCAGTAAGGAGCTTTTAATTTGAAAATATATTACCAATACACTTTAATGGCGCAAAAGAGAGAAAGCAACTGAAGTAGCTGAGCAATGCAATGGATGATATAGTTAAAGATTGTGGTAAATGGACTTCATTTACATGGATTACATGTTAAAAGTACAAACATACCTAGATGAATGCAAATTAGATATTGAAGATATTTAACCCAAGTTTGGAGTTAAAACCATCAAAACATTATTTTTCTCCTACCGTCGATCTGATTATACCTGCATTCACCCAATGAAAAAGCCCAGTCTGCTCTTCTGCATCTGTGGCAGGGAAAAGACTGTATTGGCAATGTAACAGCGCTTTCTACCTATTTATAGTATAGTTGTGACATCACAAGCTTGCTTAAGTCCCCAGGGCTGGTTTAAAGGCCAACTCTATCTGTGTTCTTTTCCAGGTTTTTGAGATGAAAACACCACTCAAGTCTTTGGCAAAAAGCAGTGATGTAGGATTCCACAGAATTAATACATTTAAAAATAGTGTGAGTGCTAGCACCAGCCAAGTCAACATTAGCTGAGCTAAGTTTGGAAATCACGGAACAGAATGTACTTCTGTGGACGCCAGTTTGAATCCGAAAGTCGCACAGTAACACAAAATAACCAAATGAGACAGTGTTCGACCAGCAACTCCTGTGTACTGTAAAAATAATAACTTTAGAAGTGTGAAAGGCTTTCTGACTGCAGGGTGAAGTCCTGACAATATTTTACATTTGGTAGGTGGCTAAAATACATTTTGCTGTCCACCGCCGGACATATTGCTCTCTTAAAAGCCACCAGACTCCTTTTGACAAAAACAGTAGTTGTACCTCACAGCACACAGACGTTTCTGGGCTACCCACTGACTTGAACTGTTTGTGTTACTGTGTTACTTTCAATATCAGATCCAAACTTACGTGGCCTCCACTGCATAGCATAGCTCTGCTTCTGCAGTTGGGAATACACATGGATAAAGACAGATATATCAACACCATCCAGACACCTATGTAAAGTTATGTGGGAAAACGTATTTAGAAGGGCTTTGGAAAAGAGCATTTCAACACTAAAACATACGTTCTAAGATCAGGCAAATGACAAAAACATCAAAATGCAAATTCAATAAGTGACTTATTTATTAGATTTTAGTTGACAGACAAAATTTAGCAGAAGGAATAAGAACTGCAAAAGAGATATTAATGTACAGACATTTGATTAATTCAAGCAAACTAAAATCCAAACCAAAAAAAAATCTTGCAACCACTTCAACTGTGTGCAAATACTCTCTTTAAAAAGGTGTCAACTGATGCACAATTAGGGGGACGTGATTACACGGCTTGTTGGCGCCTCGCCCCGCTTTAATCAGGAATAAATGGTTTGCATTCAGAAGTTTCAACAGCAGGCAAAACACTGACGGGCCCTCAATATAACGCTGTGGCCCTGTAACCCCACACTAGTGTAATTACACAAAGAGTAGAGTTCTGGTTTCAGCTTGGCTTTGCATACATGAATACAATAGAAGCTAAGAGAAGATCATGGGGTCATTCAGGTAACCCCAGCTTGTCACCTTGTAACCTTCTTATGTGAGGTTGAAATATTGCACATACACAGTCTTGTTATGTAAGAAATCTATCTGATCCCCTTCTTCAAACAATGCACTGCTCACTTTCATCACAAAAACCTTTAACTACATATATTAAATTATAATGGAGACCGTGAGATTTGGGTCGTACAAAGAATGGAATTACTTGAACTGTAATGTAACTGATATAGTGCAGGATTGGTCATATGTTAGGGGAACTTGACTACTTTTACTAGTCATAGCATGAGAATCAGTCAGATACTATATCATTAAGCACTATTCAACCCAGTTCTTGAAACACACACTGTGCCTTCAATGATACTTCAAAAATACTTCACCTCTCATATTAGGAGTTGCTATTGTTAATAACTACAGGGAACTGCAATCAAGAAATTGCTACAAAATGGTTTGGTAATAAATCTATTTAAAAAAAATACATTCCAAATACGGCCTCCTCTCTTTCAGCTCTTAACAAGGACAATTCTGGTGCCCTTACTTGCATATGAAGGCCCAAAAGATCCTGTAAGTTAATACTATGACAAACTTTCTGGAAATAAGAAATTACTTAGTCTCACTACATAATGAGAAGCTTTGACTTAGTATCTAGTCAATGTGGTATCTCAAAAAATGAGAAACTTTAGCAAAATTACATAGTGTTTCAAATGAAAAAAAGAAACTGGGATACTACGTCATTATTGCGCCATTATTTTGAGATAGTCATTATTTTTAGATACCAAGTCATTGTTTTAAGATACTTAGTCATCGTTTTAAGAAGGTTTCTCATTATGTTGACCTCCAAGATCTTTTTCTTCACCACAAGGATAGGTTTTCATTGTATTGGTGGGAATGGGCTTCCATACCTACCTGCTATAGAATTAGACAGAAATAACTCCTATCACTGAAAATGCTAATAATGATGAGTCTAGCTAGAGTTACAAGTTGTCAATCATTTGAAATGAACATAAGTAAAACGGTATTTAAAAGATGCCGTTGTTGTGTAAGTTATTCCAGTATCCAAAATATCATTATACATTGGTGAATTATCACTGACATCTTTGAACCCTCTATTACTTGCATTTCCTTTTCTGTATTCTACAATCGAGTAGGTATCCATCGACAATGCTTTTCACTTTAGAATTTATATAAAGATACGGAGGAAGAGAGAGGAGTGTCGTTGAAGTGATGGAGTCTGAGCTTCAGTTACTTTTCTTCTCAGGAGAGTTTGGTGCATATGGTGGAGGCCGCTCCTGCGAGGGAGTAAAAGGAAAAAAAGCTGTTAAAGATGTCACTTCCACACAAGTTTAACTGAGCAGAAAGACATGCAAAGCAGCTTACCATGGGCATGTAGACATTGTGTGGATTGCTGGGATTGTAATACGCGCTGCCTGCTGCTTCAGCCGCCTTGGAGTTACCTGTGCAGAAAATAAGATATGACAATGACATGGAGACAAAGACAGACAGTGACGACTGCTAAACATATTTAGGGAACAGACGGTAAAGCTCCAAACACAGTAAGGAGAACTGATGCGAGGAGCGCAGTATTAGTCATGTGAAGCACAACTGACAGCTCCAGGAATTCTTGAGACAAAATCTACAGGCCCACCCCGAGGAAGCACACAGGCAAACGTCCGACTCAAGCTCTTCCTAAAATAGAGATATGCCAAAGTGACATCTCAGCAGAGTATAACAAGCTCAACCCCTGCGCAGAGCAAATTCCACTGAAATCCACAAGGTGCTAGAAAAGACTATGGGCAGGGAGAGGAAACGGGGGGGATTGTTTATCCTTTGTAATTTTGATGTGGAGCCGATGAGACATCAGCACTCCTTTTTGGGTGGCGTGCTTCGAAGTGATTCACTTTGAGGCAGACAGATCAGATCTGACGGGTGCAGTGACACAGACATACATAGAAGAAAAATAAAGAGAGAGAGAGAAATAGACCTGGAGGTGGTGGTGGTGCTGCTGCCCAGTTCTGGGGAGGTGCAGCCCAATTTTGGGGTGGCCCAGGGTAGGGGGGAGGTGGAGCCATGTAGTCAAAACCAGATGGGTACATTCCTGGAACACAGAAGGAGACAGAAAAAAAGAGGGTTTCAAGGTCAAAGGAGGTAACGGTGTCGGCAATTAGTCACAAAACAAATAGTACTTTTTGTGCCTCAAGGTTATTTGTGTATGCACATCAAGAACATCTAACAAAGAATGTGTCTATAAAAGATGCACATGAAGGCTAAAAACTATAATCTATGAAAGTATGTTCATATCATAAGAGTATATACTGTATTTTTCTAAATTAAGGAAAATTATGACAAAATATGGTTGTCAACAACATTTTTTGTGACAATATTAACAGGTAATTGCTAGGAGTGGCCAATGTTTTCACTGTTACGGCTAAAAATGTCTTTTGGTCTGTACAAGTACACACACATACAGCCTGCTAGCACTGTGCTGCTCAATCCACCTCTGTCCTTTTTATCAGTCCTTGGCTCGTCCTGCATGTTTTCTTGTGTTGGGTGGTGCTAATTGGCTTTCATAACAGCTGGGTGGGTGTGACTGACCCACACTTTACTAATGAGCACAAACAACTCCGAGGTACTGCAAAGCAGCATTCTTAATCACTTAACTTCTTCAGATACTTATAAGATAAACCTTATGATCGAAATGATGATGATTGTGATATGAAATTAGTCTGACTAAATTGATGGGTTTTGGCTAAACTAGATAAGCTAAAATATTCAATATAAACTGATGACATAAGGGACGTTCACTAAAACTATGACTACATTTAAAAATAGGTGGGGAAACACTTGACTTGACATTTTGACTTTGATAAATTGTCTAACATTGAATGACTTTTTGTCAAATAAACATTTTGAGTTGCAGTTGACTAAAACTAGACTAAATCTACAAAGGATTTAAAAATGACTAATATGTGACTAAAACTAATAAACATTTTTGTTTAAAGACTGAATCCCAAAAAGCTGCCAAAATAACCACTGCCATGAAAGTGAAAGCAGAAAATTAAAATTAATTATTTTTTAATCTGCCAAATAAATCATATTACAAATGACTGCAATCCTGTACCTGCAGCAGCTGTTGGATGGGGGTAACCCATGTTTCCAGCAGCAGGAGGGGGAGGGCCCTGGTAGAATCCATTCTGCTGGGGAGGGGGCGGGTAAGGATAGCCGTGAGGAGCAGGTGGAGCCGGGCCGTAGCCGTTCATCATTCCAGGTGAAGGATAGCCGTAAGAGGCAGCACCGTTTTGTGCAGGAGCAGCACGAGAAGCTGAAACACAGCAATAGAAAGGTTCACTCTCTACAAGTGAACTGGACTTTCAAAACCCACCATATTGTCTGCCTTACATATATATATATACATATAGCGGTGGCACCAGTCTATAAAAAACCCTTTTTGGGAGCAGACTTTCAGTACATTTAATAGAAAATCTTTTTTACTCTTTATAGAAAGTTGCATTTTCACATTTTTTTTACAAAACAATCAATACTACATGTTTAAAATGATATGAACTCCACATTTGATCATATCAAAACTAATAAATAAAAACATCTACGACCAGATTTTCAATCCAAGGTTGTACAGATGAAACAATGAGGAAAACCTTTTTTGATCTGGTCATGGTATAAAAAAAGAGGTATCGAGTATTATTTTGTTATACTAGTTTTTATAAGTTCATTCTGGTACTATAACAACTTTATTCAATACTTTATTCACCTAAACAATATAGAGAAAACACTGAAGATTTAGTTTTGTAAAATATGTCAGCGTTGCTCAGGAAACTAGCATACGAACCATTTGTGGCCAGTTTGAAGAGATGCTGTCCCACCTCTATGGCTCCTCCACTGGTGAATGACATCTTGAAATGGGCCTGGCCCTCCCAGCCGCCTGATGGTAGTGAACCATGTTTAGAACAAATGCAGAATGCTAGACTTACATTTATTGTGCAGTCTATTTTATCTTAGATACAGCACATAATCCACATCATATTTTACAATATGATAAACAATAGGCCACCTACCACCAGGCTCTGCTGTCACTGTCCCTTTAATGTAGTTAGCAGCAAAGACTGGCTGCTCAATGCTGCAGCCCTTCATCAAATAGTAGGGGAACATGGCTGATCCCATGCAGTCCTTGGTATTACTGGACACAAACACCAACTAAACCAGTGAATGAGAAAGAGTGTGTGGGGACAGTTACAACAGGATATATGGGAATACTCCCAGCATTACAATCAAAAAAGGAGCAGCACCAACACCATGTTACATGTATTTTATGTAATAATAGTTGTACCCTGTATGGTGTGAGGTAAACGGTGCCCTTCTTGGTCCCCTTAAGCAGATCCGTCTTGCCGGAGACATCGCTGAATGACAGCTCCACATTCTTACATTCCCTTAATACACTGGGAGAAGAAAAAGCAGGTGCAAATTAATTAACCTGTTACATCCACCACAAACGATCTATTATTCAGACCATTGTGTTAGAGCGTATTAATGAGCATGTGAACATTGAATCCCCAGTATTTCATAACACGCAGCTAACCCGCTTTGCACAATATCATATAACTGTTATGTCAACAGTCAAACGAAAGCTAACGCTACTTCCTGTTTTGGTTGTCGGCTAACGTTACAAGTTAGCCATCTTGCTTAATAGCTAAACCAACTGTCAAGCTATGCAGAGGCAATAAAGTCAGTAATAATATTATATTACACAAGTTTAAAACAGTAAACACAATGTTCCACTTGGCTCCTACCACAGCTGACTTAAGCGTCAGCAATGGAACAGATGTGTTAGCTAGCTATGCTAATGTAACCAGGCCAGCTAGCGGGAGGCTAGCATTACTACGCACTGGAAAGTATAAGATAAACAAGCCAAAACAAGAGGCGACAGCTAGCTAGTTGACAAAATATACCCCACAGATGCAGTATAATACACAAACCTTTCTCCGTTGTTTATCAAAACGCCGCCGTTTTGCGAATGATTCCGATTCAAAGCCATGTTTGGGAGACGTCTTCTGCTCTCCTGCTTGCCGTGCTAAAGTCTATCCGTCAGCCCGACGGGGATGCCCCAGAAACGTCACAGTCTTTACGTCACGACACGGTATGACAACTCGTGATTTACCGTGGGACAGTAAACATCATTAGCATACAAACTGCGCTGTCATGCGGAATCCTGCCCAGTCAGATCATTGTTCGACATCTGATTGAGTGTAAATAGCTACAGGTTGGTCCAATAAAAGTTTTGACCTCAACATGTCAGTTATATGTCCTCACAGTTATATAAAATATAACATGTGTGTGCTTGGGTAAAGACAGCTAATCCCTCTGAAATAGCCTAACATGATCAATAAAGTAGATGAAGCTTAAAACATTGGCTCCAAACCCAATTACCTGAGGGGTTCGTGGACTTTTAATAATAGCCTCACAGATGTAAGGGCAACATAAAATGGACAAATCCTGAAATGATGCAGCAGTGGAGTGAGGGAGACGGGGTGAGGTTGTCGAGGCCTTTCAGTTACGCAATGATTTCATTTAATAGCTCCCCGAGGATACCACGCATGTGCTCAGCATGATATGCATTATTTAAACGCTGACCTTTATATTAATTAACAGCTCATTCTGTCCTACTTTTCAAAGCAGCTCTCGGGGGCGCACACGTGGACATGACATCGTTTCAACTCTTTCATTATACAAGAAAGTACTTACCTTCATGTACTGAAGCTCTCCTGGAGGAAGCAGCAAGCTTCAAACTAATTAGCACTAATTAATAGAAGTCACGTGACCCCCCTTCCCCGCTTCAAAGAAAGGACTTTTTGTTTCCAGACAAAAACTGCATACACCCAAATATCTAAATTCTAAGAAAATGAATCATCATTGCGCAAAACTTGGTTTGATGACTTTATTTTTTGTCGTCATGGTTCAGCCCTGTTGGTGTTTCTCAGCTGTGCAGAAGAAGAAAACAGCTGAGCAGCTCGCCCTGCCCAGAGTCACCTGCTCTGCTCGAAGGATTAAAGCTGTTTTTGGGCCGCTGGTCAAAAGTTATATACATGTTAAAGGTGAGATCGCGTTCTTTGTTGCAATAATATATTTTTTAACCCATGACATACATGGCAAAATGATTGGCAATCTTTTCAGTCCATAGTACAAATTTTAATTGTTCCAGCTTTCAGCATTTGTATTGAATATATCAATATTGTGTGTGCTCTGTTGTTTATTAGACATGGCAGGGGCCACTGTCCCAATGTTTGAATCTGAGGAATCCTGTGGAGTGAGGCTGGTCAGAGAGAAAAACCGGAGTCTGACCCTCTTCAGCAAATATGACAGCTGCTATGCACAGATTGAGGTAAAAAAAAAAAAAAAAAAAAANGAAGGGGCTGAACATTGTGTCCTTCCTATTTAAAAAGCAAGGCCCTTGACTAAGAGAAAAATCCAACACCTTCCCCACAATTTATGCAAGTAAGACAATACTATAGTTGAAACCTTTAGATGGATGGATTACTGAACGAGCTAACTGGGGACAGGCCCAGGGGCCAAAAGAGTCAGGACAGCCCTGGCCTTTACGTACAAAATGTCACTCAAAGAGACACGTAACGATCAGGAAAAGACTCAAATGACCACAAGGAAACATTAACCGACTACAGCGAGACCAAAACAACTACAACAAAGGAAGCACAGAGATACTCACAACAATTGAAAGGGGCAAAATAACCACGAAGAGACAAAAGGCAACTACAAAGATGCAAAAAGGAATTACAGAGAAACAAAAAGCCAAGAAAGACATGCTGCAAAGAGACTCACAATGACTGAAAAGGGGCAAAATGTATCAATGTACATTGAGAAGAGGAATATAGACATGCACAGTATGTTAGTATTTGCATGTAAATGATAAATACTGTGTAAGGTTTCTTAACAATTAACTCTGTGATTACCTTTGACCCTCAGGGCAGCAAAGTGGTCATCCCTCTGCAGGTCCAGCTGGCAGGACAGGATCGGTGGTTCAGGGTAAATATCAGCTGTCCTCTGATAAAGAGACACAGTGAGAGGACTCGACCCGTCCCAACACGTGAGTGGAGACAGCTGATGAGCGCAACATGCTTTCATTAACACAGTTGCATCTTCTATATCTGATGTCAGTGCTCTTATTTCATCAGTTCCAACTGAAACTTAAATTGGCACATTTTTATTCTGAGCCTGGTGGAGAGTTTTTCAATAATCTCTTTACAATTGATGTCATGGGGTGATATTGCCTGACTGTTGTGATAAAGACAGGATATTTTCATGGCACAAGTTACTGTTCCAGTTTTGGACACTAAAAACATGGCTTTTCTTCAGCGCTACCTGGAAACTGTGACACAGAAAAAGTTCTGCGAGTGGACTGTGGCCACCAAAGCATTTCTAGTGACGCGTGCTACAAACTGGGATGCTGCTACGATGCTCACGCTCTAACCTGCTACTACAGACTCAATGGTGAGATTAATTTACGTCACGTATGAAAGTACTGTTTACATGGCAACTATTTTTGTGATGAAGTTAATTTATCTCTGACATTTCCTCTTACATATGGTGTAATGTTTAAAATGTTTAAATGTAAAAAGCTTCCATATCCCTGTGTGTGGGCTCTCCCTCCAGCCTGCTCTCTGGATGGACACTTTGTGTTCTCAGTGAAGACCACAGACACAGACCGGCCCATCAATCCCAGCAGCCTCATAGTTAAGGATCAGCCACATTGTTCCCCTGTAGTCACCACCTCAGACACGGCTGTCTTTAAGATTGGAGTCATGGACTGTGGTGCAAAGATGAAGGTACTGATGCATGTCAGCTTGAGTCCAATATCACATATCCAGTTTGGACAAAGAACATACTGTATAGAGCACTGAAATGTTCCTATTTTCCGCTTTGAATTATGTCACGTGTGATCAAAGCTCTATTGCATGTGGCTTGAAGTGGTTGATATGTTTACATGATATTGAATCCCCTCTTCTCTGCTTGCCTTCTAGATCGATGGAGACGTTAAGATCTATGAGGTGGAAGTGGAGGAGCTGTATACTAAAAGTAAAACCAAACATTCTCCATTTAGGTGAGTTTTTTTTCCGTCACTACTGTAAAGCTGATGGCTCTCACAGACTAAACGATGGAAATATTCAGGATATGACAAATGTACTGATAATTATGGTGTTTTCCAGTCTCCAGGTCCAGTGTGAGTATGAGGCATCAGATTTAAAGCGCGCAGCAGACTTGCGGTCCTTGTATGCAGTGACCAACCCACCACCTGTAATAGCACTGGGAACCATCAGAGTGCAGATGAGAATAGCTAAAGGTAATAAAAATGACCGCGGTGTGCAGTATGATATCATTACAGATAGGTATCGTCCAACAAAACCTTTTTTTTAATGAAAAGAAACTACAACATGACGCAGTACAGTACCAGTGTTTATCAATTTGTTCCTCTAGATGCATCCTTCACATCGTTCGTCCCTGAGGACCAGCTTCCACTGACCTTGCCACTGCAAAAAGCTGCATATGTAGAAATCTCCATCGCCCAGCCGTCCCCTGACCCCACACTGTCCCTGCGTGTACGGGATTGCTTCGCCTACCCTGCGTCTAGACACTCTGTGTGGACGCTTCTCTACGACGGGTGAGCAGGAGGAAATTACAGCAGCACCCTGAAATAGAATACTGAAGTTCAATTCAAGGATGGACTTAATGTTCTCTGTGACTGGGTTAAAAAATAGTGCATATTGATCTGGGAAATCAGCCAAAATGAGTTGGAAAATGACAGCATATCTACAAAACTACTACTTAAGTGCTTACAGTTGTTTCTCGTCATGGACAGATGTCCCAACCCGATGGACAACATGAGGAGTTCCGTCCCCGTGAGCAGCGACGGCGAGACCACCTCCCACTCCCAAGTCAGGAGGTTTGACGTCAAGACCTTCGCCTTCTTTGACCCCCATACAGGCCATCCAAGTACAGAGGAAGTAAGGGTATCACAGCCATATATTTCAGCTTCTATTTCAAAGTGTATCTCTGCAAACATGTAATCTCTCACACAGATGTACTTCTACTGCTGGGTGGAGATCTGCACAGATGATGTTGATTGTGCACAGCGCTGCGCCATCATTTGTGAGTATATTCCAGTTAATAGTAGTTTTAATTACAATATTGGTTTCCAACAACAATAAAAACAAGATAGTCGAGGGGAAAAAAATACTAGTCCTTCACTTTTCTAATTACTGACTGAAATATATTAAATATAGTTTACAAAAATGTTCAATATATGTTATGGAATTTTAACAGAGATACAAGATATTTGATCTAATTTGTTTGGTCCAGTTTTTTTTTGTTATATATTAAATGTTTTTAGTCGTTTTCAGGAGGCTGTGGAGGTGCATCAACATTGCAGACATTTTTATTAATTTCTTCATTTATTTAAATGTATCTATTAATGCATGATTTTTTTCCATTTATTTATGTTTTAATTATATTTAAAGTTCAAGAAAATAGTCACACGTTTTTTTCTGTATGAATTTAAGTTCAGCATAAAAGTGAATGACTAACAATATTAAATACATGTGATCTAAAAAATAATAATGTTTAATATTTTAACTATAATCTTACAGCCCTATGTGCACTATACCTCTTACAGCATCTGAGGGCGAGAGACGGAGAAGACAGGCACTGCCAGGGTCCGACCAGGTCCAGCTGGTCTCTTTAGGCCCACTGCTGCTGGGACAGAACAGCACTGAACTGGAGGACAGTCCATGTGTGGAACAGAAGACAAGTAAGTCCGGCTCAGCACAGGACTGTGTTATCAATCATTGGAAACACATGTATGAAATGTTTGTGTGTGTTCCTCAGTGTTTCAGGTGACGGTGTATGTTCTCTCTGGTGTTGGTGCTGCCCTGCTGATGATCCTCATGTTCACTGTGTGGTCGAGCACCAGGAAGCAGCAGAAACCAGAAGTGCAGCAAGTTTGTCAAGTTGATACTGAATAATCTCATTAAAACATTTCCTCAGTGGTGTTGCTTCCAACTTGTTTTTGTACTTAATTTTGAATGATCAAAAATATAAAGTTGTAGTCATTCTTAATCACTGTTTACTTTTTTTTGTAAAAATCCAGGCCAAAACATTAGTTCAAATGGTTCCAAAAAGCTATTTTTAAAAATATTTAGTTAAAGAATTAGCATTGGTACTGTCTTCCATGTCTCCTTTTCAGTCATACTGTGTTCTACCTACATATGTGATTTAATTCTATAAGAATGAAAATTGGTCAGTCAGAACACAATAGTTTATTGACACAAAAATGCTCCGGGTTATTAATGTATCTAAAACACAAAAGCAGTGAAATGAGGACAGGAAAATCAGGTGATTGACTCAGTAAGGTCTGAACTTTCTCTGTGCCCTCAGCAGAGCTATTCTCTGTTTATCCTCCTCAAACTTCTTCCTCAGTTCAGCAATATCTGAAAAAAAAAAAAGCAAAAATAGAATTGGCCATAAGGACGTATTTTGAGTAACAAAGGCTTCTATCTCCTCCGAGGAATAATTCTGAAGAAAAGAACAAACCAAATCTGTAACTTACGTTCTTTCTGTGTGTTTCTGTGCTGCCAGGTGTAGAAGTTAATGAGCTCCTTCCTCTTCTTCTTCCTCAACTCTTTCGCAAGAGTCTTCTTGTTGGCTGCCTCGCTGTGGGGGCGACCCTTGGCACCCTTGGGTCCTCGTGTGACTTTCACCCAGCCCTCTTCATCCTCTTGCTGCTCTTCAGCTTCCTTTTCACGCCTTTTTTCTTCCTGTGACAGAGAAAACAAGCTGAACTGAAATGGGCTGCAATTGAAGTAAAAAAAAATGACAGTGAAGTGTTTTCTTCTGAGAGAAAAGATGTAAAGACAGATTTATAGGATGTATTGGGGAAAATGCAATGCTAAGAATCTGACTGCACTTACAGTTATGTAATTATTAAACCATCCTTAGCATTTACTGTATATGACCAGCTCTTCTCATGGCTGCCACTTGATACTTCAGGTTCACTTCCTAAGTGTAAAAGTCTATAAAGACTATTCGATTGTACTCGTTGACTGGATGTGCATGTGAAGCCAGAGAGAGAGCTGCAGAATTCTCACCTCCTCTTTCCGCTTGTCGTAACCTTCCATAAAGGAGTTGACTTTTTCTTGCAGTTTGTCCGGAGGAACAAAAGAATCTTTGTACTGCTGAATCCATTCTGGTGTAAGAAAGAGAAACAAAAAATTAAACAATTACCATATTATATCTTTTTCTGTAATTTACATTCACACTTTCTGCTCTGTTTTTGCTGCTGTGACAAGTGAATTTCCCCGTCTTGGGATCAATAAAGCATAATCTAATCTTGTCTAATCTAAAAACCTGCAGGCACACCGGCCCTTTCATGGATCAGTTTGACACATGTGTAGACATTCTTCCCAGTGGGCCACTAGTAACCCACTGTGTGTGCACATTTCACTACATAGCAAGAAAGGGAAAATAATATAGTGGCTAATATAAATAAAAACCAAATAGTTATTTGTTCAAATCAAGAGTGATTGCAAAACTTAGTTAAAAAGATATTACAAGGAAACAGTAAGCTGTGTATGAAATAATACTGTAAAGGAACACAGGTCCTTTTTGACATAGTTGTGCATTCAAATGTTTTGCATCAGAGGGTTAGAAGTAAAGCAATCCAGAACAGCAATGGAAATATTAAACCTTGCATTCATGAAGATTAGGGCTGAAACGATTCCTCGAGTTATTCGAGTAATTCGATTACTAAAATGCGTCGAGGCAAAATTCTCTGACTCGATGCTTCGTTTAAGCCACTTCCGCTTTTGATGCCTACATGTCCGCACAAAGTG
>CAFUXE010000224.1:618604-646080 GCA_903364295.1 Serranus cabrilla | reverse complement strand
AAAAAAAAAATCTCTAAACAACCACTTTGATTTGGCATCCCCCACCACACTTGATTATAACAACATACAATATCACACTTCCTTCCACTGGTCCATCTTAGGAACAAATATTTGGATTCCACTAAAGCAAAAACACGTTTGTGGATCCATAAATGTCCTGTTCAGAGAAGTTATGTATATCAAATGTGTAAAAATCAGTTTCACATGAGACAAAATGGGCGGCCTGCTGTCAAGCTGAAAACCACAGTTTGAATGGGAACACTGAGTATGCAGTAATATGTTTATGAACAGAGCGTGTATTCACACTAGACATGAGCTATATCTTGATGCGGAAAGCAGTGGCCTGAGAGTTGGGGGGCTCGGTGGTGGAGGAGGACTGTGTGGTGGACTTGAACAGAGCTTTGAGGATGGTCTGAGGGTCCACCTCTGGGGTGGGCTGAGAGGAGGCTCGCTGGCCGGCGGGGCGAGATAAGGAGGGGGGCAGACCTTCTTTCTTTGTGCTGCCGCCTGCACCTGGAGTGTCACTGAGCCTCCTGTAGGAGTCGGGAGAAAATTTCAAAAGATTACAAAGGTAGCAAACTCATCATACTTGATTTTTTTTATAGTTGTCATGCAAAAATCCTTCCATTTCTTAGAGTCTAGTGCATTGTACAAACCACAAACAATAACATTCAAACTTTTCAATCTTCATTACAACAAACGCTAACAAAAATGTATTGTGAGTCAATTGGAAACACTTAACGCTACTTAGACTGATTAATCCAATCACAAAATGTGCTACCTGAGTAATTGAGTATCACCATATAGCTCAACAAATATCGATGTTTTTATTTAATTAAGATGGTGAACAAGGGTTGCTTGTATTCTCACTGCTCCAGTATTTGAAAATTGAATAACTGCAATGAAAATCTTCTCCATACTTAAAAGAAACAAATGATCAACATGAATTTCAGTTCCTCTGTGTACACAGTTAGTGTATTTTTGCCGAACTGTCCCAGTACAGGGGTCACAGTTCAGTGTGTGCAGCCACACACAGAATACATGTTATGTAGACTGGTGCATGAGGGAAGTTCTGTAAGACACTTTGCCATTGGCAGCATACACTGAGTTTAGCACAATCAGCAATCTGGATAGTGTCAGACACACTAACGCAGGACCTGAAAGTCTGCAGATTCCAGGTCAGCTACATTTGATTGATAATGTCTGCTGGTTCATTTTACAGACAGAACAGAACAGAACAATATGCCTGAGTCAGTAAACATGCTATAACCCAATTTGTCGTGACTTTGTGGACCAAGTTTACAGATGGACGAAGTCTACTGAGAGCAACGTGTAGACTGGTCCTCTTTATTCAGTTAATTTGGGTGAAGTGAATTTATAGTTAATCTACCTGCATGTTCTGTGTTGTTGTAGTTGATTGAATTAAAAAAATGAAAATGGGATGAACCGAACTGTGCATTTGGACAATCATTACATCCCTAGAATATATGTGTACATAAATACAGTCAACGTCATCTAAAATGAAAAAATGTTTGCCCTGCAGGCTCACTTACAATAGAATGGGCTGATCAGAAGTGATGACATTTCCCTGAATATGAAGGTTACACTTCATGGGTTGACCTGAGGGAGGAGAACAAGAAAAGATATGAAAAAAAAACGAACATCCAGACTCAATCAATCCGGCAGTGTTACTCTTGAATACTGAATACATCTAATTTGGCTGTCCTTCAGTTCGACAAAGGCACTTTGTTTTAACAAACCCATACAATGATGTCCTTAACCAGCAACTCAGTATGATATTCATTGACCTGCATGCAAAACAGAAGACAATGCCCAAAAACCGGAGAGCTATTTGATGTGTGTGTCCTTGCTACTGGCACTCACCATCCAGGCAGCGGTTGTTGTACTTCCTGTATGCGCTTACGGCATCCTCTTTACGCACAAACACAACTTCAGCCACGCCCACCTTCACCAGCCGTGCTCGCTTTAAGGCCCCGCACACACAGAACAGTTCCTGTAGACAGACGGGGTGTTCAAACACACAGCGCATGAGTCACCACAGCCCTACAGCACTCAGCAAAAAGCTAACACGACAAAAGATTATTGGCAAAGAAGTATGATTTACTCACAACTATGTCTTCCTCAGTGACCCGGGGGTGCAGGTTGTTCACTGTTATTTTTGTCCCCTCCAAAGGACTGAAAGCAGGCTAGAAAAAAAATATGACAACACAACATGATCAAGCATGTGCAATGGAAATGGCTACCATAAGAATGTGTGCAAGCATGGTGATAAGGTTGACATCCTAATTAATTATTAATCAGGTAATCTATGTTTGCCATCATTACAGTTATTACAGCTATTGCAGTCTTGCCACCATACTGAAGGATTCAGCTCACAAAACTAATTGGGTGGTTTCACTACAAACACAATCTTCGAGCAGTGACTTTATGTTGTGAAACACAGACGTATAGATGTCTAATATAACAATATTAACATTAATGATGGTATCACGATACATAAATTTTGCCATACTCATTAATTGCAATCATTTCCAATATTTCACAATATCTGTGTAACTGAAGAAGAAAGAATACCCCTGAAAGACAAAAGGGAGAAATAGGCATTCACTGCATCGAGTAGTCAGCTTCACAGCTGAGATGAAACAACACAACATTTAGCAAAAAGTCTCTAATACACTGGATTTATGAAATATCGGTCAACCTTTACTTGGTTAGTTTCTCTTAGTTGGCTATATTTTAAATGTTACTGACTTGTTATATCCAACATACACGCAATTTACACTGAATAAAAATGATAGGTGGAGACAAGCTACAGAAGCTACAAATGCAAGTAGAAATGCTTACCTGAGGCGGGGGAGGAGCTGTTGTGCTGGTTTCTGCTGTGTTTTGCTGGAGAGTCCTGGACACTGGTTGTAAGGCTGCTGCCGGGGACCGGGTAGCAGCCATGCTGGTGTTGGGCCGGGAAGGAGCCACGGGGACTGGAGGACGTGGGGCAGTGTAAGCATCATTTTTTACCACCTTGGTGATTGGAGCTGACATGGAGAACGGGGAGCCGACTGTACCAGGCTGTGTAAATTGAAGGAATAGAAGAGTTAAACTGTATCCAATGCTGGAAACAGAAATTAATTATTAGTGCTAGCACATGTTAGACTCTCTGTTTTGACTCTGGTTGACGACAGCTATCATGAAGCAGTTCTTACCCGTGACTGTAGCATATTATTAGCAGTAGTGATCTTTAGCTGTTTACTGTGGTGGCCATCATGCTCATTGGAGAGAGGCTGTGGGAGACAAAATAAATTATGTCAATTACATCTTTTCCTAGCTTAGCCTTAATGCAAGTGACACACAGTGTTCTCTTACTCTCAATCTGTCTCATTAAACCATGCAAAAGAGAATAAGCTCTACCTGTGTGGCTGCACGGATTCCACCTGACATCCCGACTCCGACTGGACGTTGCTGTAAAAAGAAGCAACAAATATTAGAGAGCAGTAATCATGTCAATGTGCCTTTACACTTTCACAGGTATACGTGTATGCAGGCTGCGTCATTGATATTAAGCAAGTTATTTAAACCTCACCTGAATGGTCTTGGTTATTTTTAGAGGTGGTGCAACACCTGCCTGTGTTGGTGTCCCTCCAATGCTTCTCTTGAGGCTCAGTCTGTCACGAGCATCCATCATTCTCTTATTATTGCTTAGCTGTGGCGTTGCACCCCCTCTCATACTCAGTCCTTGTAAATTAGGGGCAAATTGCCTTGAGTTCACGCCGGCAAAATTGTTGTTGGCGTGTATCTGTATCTGTGGCACAAGCATCTGGCTCTGCAGATTGTGCGTTACAGCCGTCTTTTGTGTGGTAAGGGCAGGGACACCGAACTGATTCTGCCCCTGCTTGCGTGAGTTGATCATCTGACGAGCATCTTGGACTCCTCCTGCTCCTCCCCTGCCACGGATTTTAAAGCGAGCATCCTTCTGACCCAGCTTTTCTCTGGCATCTTTCACTTGAAAGCCTGAGCCTGGGAGAAAATAGAGGGTGAAATTAATATTAATCCCCACAAATCTTCCTGCTCAGTTGATTTTCACTTTATATTAGGCATAAGTGAATTTCAGCAATAACGCCCGTACCTGCTCCTGGTCCTCCTCCAAGCCGTTGTCTGACATCGTTAGCCCCTATCTTCTGCCGAGCATCAAAACTCTTTCCAGCCCCTCCTGCACCGCGTCCAAACATGGGTCTGATGGAAAGAAGAACGAAAGTTTCTTTAATTGTATTAATCACTCTGCAACACCTTTTAGTTTTTATGAAGAAAGGGCTCCATTCCATATAATTACGTTCAAACAAACTCATACTTTGACGGTAACACTTTCAGTTGTAAAATTACTTATATAATGACATTTTTTACATAGTAACGGAAGAGAGCATTCAATGGCTGTCGTACTGGGCCCTGCTATGTGCACAAACAACATGAGAATATAATTTAATCTCTACTTTGTCAGATAATAGTAGAGAATGAACAATATTGATTTGTATTAAACGAACAAAACATTGGTTAGAATAGGTCGCCGCTTTAGGTAAACCCAATGCGCCCAACAACCACATTTTGTAGTAAAAAAAAAAATGGGAGCATAAAAGCTGCCCTACTGCACACATAAATATTAGCTTGCTAACTACCTAAGCCTTGCGAGTGAAGCTACAAACATAAGCAAACTAGTCGCAGGGACTTAGCTCTTGGGTTCATGTATTGAAGCGACAAGTAAATATCAGTTTGGTTAAATAAACAATTAAACCTTAATTTTACAAATTTAACAATGAAAGGCTCTAAAAGTAGAGGCCTAGCTACATCTTAACCTAGCGTTTACGATGTAGTCGCTGCTAGCTGTAAACGGCTAACGTTAGCTTACGACAGCCAACTAGCTACCTACGGGTCTAAATTCACTTTATACTTTTAGAAATGTCATTACAGTATACCACGTCCTAAATAAACCAGTATCCATCAGTGCATTGATAGTTTTATTACCGTTTTGCTGGTGCTTTGAGGTTAATACCGCGCTGTCGTATCACTTCATCCAAAGAGACGTCTGCCATTTTCTCACACTGCCTCATTGCGCGTGCGTGTATGTAAAATTTTAGCGGGGGGCTACGGAATGCGAGTTGGGTCAGAATGCAAACTGGCCGTCAAGAACTGACGATAGATTGTATTCTTTTCTTTAATCGTTTGTTGTAATTTTGGGCTTCAAACTTATTAACACACATCGAGGTGCTGTTTAAACACATTGAATACATTATTAACAATATGACCACTGCCCCGATCTAAACGATTGATCTGTGATCGATTACTCTTGACAAATTGCAAATGTGCCCGTACCCATGAGCCTTTGCGCGAAATTATCACAAACATAATTTGTGTTTGGGGCAATAGGTAGAGTTCACGATACACAAAACAATGTTTGACATTTAAGCTTTATAAACTATAGTTTGATAAATATGGAACTGTTAGTGGAAATGAAACGAAACTACTGACAGTGAGCCACATTTGACACCCTAAGTGAAAACACCTGGACACTGTATCTATGCCGGTCCTCGCTCGATAACAGTTTATGCCTTAAACTGATGAGTAAGGAAAATAACGACGCGGGGTGACGCCCGTGTCCTCGTATACACAACGAGATGAATTTTTGCAGGGGTAAAGGTCCGTCTGCTGAGGTGACTTGCCTACTTTGCGAGATGCCTCGTGGGTCTAGGTCCTTCCCCAACTCCTTGATGTGTCAAACTAATAAAACTTACATTATAACAGATTATGTACATAGATAGTGTGTGGTATGCGCTTGCACTGTATTTCATCTCCATACAATGTTTTAATCATTTGTGTTCACGCCTGACCACAGAAAGTATATCATATAGTATTAATAATTTCTTTTGTATTATGATATATTGTAATATTATTATAATTATTTTTTGTATTGCATATGCATCATACTAAAAACAAACGTTCTACTTTCACATGATTAAAGTATTTAATTTAACAATATATATAGTTATATATTTTTTCCTTTTATTGTACATATGACATAAAACAAACTATTTACATGCCACAATTTATTTTCTAAATTGTGCAATATCTGTGAAATTACAAAATACACTAAGGAAAAGAAAATGTGCATTGTTTAAGTATTTTATGTGTAAGATATGTATATTATATGTATATATAACTTTTCTTTTAAAATTATTATTGATTGCATAGTTGAGCTAAGATCATACCAATCTGATGCAGAATACACACACCAACTAAAAATAAGTTTTTTGTACATTAATGCGCTGAAAATGCTATCTGGAAGGGGGAAAAAGGGAAAACATGTCGTGAGGCATTAATACAATAGTTAATACAAAATCTACCTCCAGTGGGATAGTGGCTATGAGCAGGAAGAGACACTGGAGGCACATCGAGCGCCTCATGATACTGTGAGCTAAGTACATTTTACTTCAATTGAAAACATGTGACATGCTCTCAAAAATACTCTTTAAGATAATATATACCCTGTTGTTTTTTGTCTGTTTTGTCTTTTTTGACTGTGTAATGTGAGTTATTTACAATGTAACAATCTTGTTTTTATTGAGTTTTTTTTAATTATTGTCCTTTACATTTATATTTTCAAAATTACGAGTTTTGTCATTTTATTAAGTTCTAATATATATGGTACGATATGTGAGTATTTTGAATAAAAAAGAGTTTTACACATAGGTTTTACATTTTTCGTTGATGTCAGATTATTTATGACATAACCGGATAAGGTTACAGAAGATGAATGAATGACTGAATGGTCGGAAGTGCCCCCTGGGAGTTTTTGCTTAGGGCCCAACAAACTCTAGAATCGTCTCTGAGCAGACAGCGTGTGATACTAGCATGATACTAATTTACTGCCCCTTTGAGGGACTGTCCTTTGTGTGCTTACCGTGTCTCGTTGTTGATTTTCAAGTTTTACGTTTATGTTAAGCTGTAAAGTAAACACTTTGGACAAACACAATTATATTTGTATTCGTTTAAGTAGTTTTCAGTTAGCAATTTTTATATCTTTTGTTCACATTTTTTTTTTGTAATGGTAAATGATAAGTTTGCATATATATATATAAATGTATGCGTCCCTGGTTCATAAAAAAAAAAAAACCTACAACACTGGTCGAAAAGCTTGACAGTGAGAACTCCATGTCCCATGATGCAGTTGGGCAGGCGCAGATCCAACCTGCTGGGTCGGTGCCCTGGAGCTCCTCATCACCGATGCCTCACGTCGCTGTCTGTCGGATCCATTAGAGGAGAAATGGCTGCAGCTCTGTCCCGTGCCCTCAAATTACCCGGTAAGATGCGCCACACGCTTTTTAACTAGACAGACATACAGGAGAAACAGAGGTTAGCAGATAATTCACTGAAGGCTTTTATCAGTCAGGACTAGAGGGGTCTGTGAGGCTTGTGTCTCGCTACTCTGCTGTAACGGTAACGGTAAATGCAGTTGATTCATTTCATGCGCTCATACGTCACGCACACAGTTAGTATCTGAGCCATATCAGCCCAGATTAATGGACTTGTTTTCCAAAGGGATGTGATGGTCTGTGTCTCTGTGTTTTTAGAGCAGCATGTTGACAGTTTTCTGTCATTGCGTCTCTGCTGTGTTCTGCCTTTTAGCTAGCTGCTAGCTAATGTTAACTGACCTGCTGCTGGAGAGTAAACAAGCAACGCATGATGAGAAATTTCAGGCTATATCTGAGGCCAGATATATATATACTTATGTAACAACTAGTGATGTCAATTCATTCGTGTATTATTGCAAAAGTATTTGTGGCAGTATTTTGTTTGTTTACATATATATATTTTAGAAGACCACTCATCCGTCTTTGTCAGTCCTGAATCAATAACTGGGCTTTTGGCCGATACATACCAGTGTTCAATTATGAAGTTTTATTCCTTCTATGTGTGAAAATGACCGGGATCATTCAGTTGTGTTTAAGTCAACATCACAAATGAATTAAAGATTGCTTTCCTAACTTTGTAAAACAAACTGTATCAAATAAACACAGAAATATAAATGTACTGGACTTATTGTACATTTGTACTGTACTTGTTATTTCTTGGTTAAAAAAAAGCTTCAAAATTAAAAGGCATCACAATTATAGTGTGCAGTGTATGTCAAAACATAAACAGGAATTAAAATTTCAGTTTATAATATATTTAGTACATAAATCTACAGAAAAGATCCATTCTCATTGGTAGTCAGTCCAGCTAATTTGTAGGTGTCAACCTAGATATTACTATATGTATCAGTGCAACCTTAATATTTTTGGGTGTCCAATTATGAGCTGGCAGCAATAGTAATTTATTTATTTATATATTTTGTAAACCGTCATAATAATATGTGTAATCATAAGAGTTAGTTAGTTAGTTAATGGTAGTAGTATAGTACAAATAATAACATTAAAGTAATTTTATTTGTATTACTTCCCCTTGTAATAAGGTAAACTACAGTATTAAAGACATGTTTTTCTGTGTATATATTTATGTGCCAGAACAGATTAAGATACATATAAAATATTCTGTGTGTAATTACTTTAATTACATGGAATTCTTGATATGATTGTGCTATGTTTACTTTACTGTGTACTTGAGCAAAATGTGTTATTGGACATAAAGACTTTCACCGACAGAGTGAAAGAAAAACATTAGCAGCCAGTGTAAAGGAAGGCCCCATCTATAATGCCTCAGTATTGTAAGAGGATATATTAGTAATTGTGGATCTATAATTTGCGTTTCTGCAGGGAAGAAGGGCTCGGAGCTCGGGGAGTATGACCCTCTCACTCAAGCAGACAGCGAGGACGAGAGCGAAGAGGACGACCTCGTGCTCAACTACCCCAGAAATGGCCTCGGCAGGGACAGCTGCCTCGGCTCGGGCTCCTCAAAGATGCGGGGCGGCAGATCCGGAAGACTCGTTGGGGCAGAAGATGAGGCGCAGGAGGACGAGGAGGAAGAGGAGGATGAATGGAGAGAACGTCTCCCCAGCAAATCCAGGAAGGACAGAGATGACATGAAGGGCAAGCAGTACTGGAGCCACAGGGACTCGGGCAGGGACAGGGCCGGGGAGGACAGAGGGGGGCCTGGGTCATTGGGGGGATCTGGGCTGGGTGTTCATAGTGCTGATGCGGAAGAAAAGAGGATGAGGGTGAAGAATGCTATCCGGAGTGCGTTTTTCGTGGTGCCTCTGGTGTGTGCCGCGTTGCTCGTGCTGCTGTGTGCATTTTTGATTCCGTGCCAGAAGGGAGAACTGGAAAAGAGGCTGCAGTGGGAGCGAGCACTGGGAGATGCAGGAGGTAGTTTGAGTTGATATTTCTATAGTTACATTTTCAAGAAAAAAATGACTGAAGAGTTCTCTACAACTTGCCTGATTTAATGTGCTCAGACTACATACACTGGCCTTAGATCACCTAAAAATGCTCACTTCATAGAGACTTACTGAGGAGTCTCTGTGGCGAGACAACACCCATTAATTAGTCAGCTGTAATTACACAGGATTGGGATCAGTCTATCTACCGCATGCTCTGTTTCAGCATGCATTGTAGAGTGGTATAAAAACAAACTCGACAGGATTGTAGACACCTCATCCAATAAATGCAATCATTAATGTGTTGATACTTAATAACTGGTGGACCTATAGGCTTCGGCCAAACACATGGTGTTTATTTTGTTGTGGTTTTTTTGTTTTAGGTGTCACTCCACCTGCGCTGGCTCTGTGGGACGTTGACGGGGATTCGGTGGAGGATGTGTTTCTGGGTGTTACTGAATGGACCAATGAGACCCATCCCTCGCAAGGAAACAAAAGTATGTGAGGAATCTTTTCCTCCCATCCCACTTTCAATGGATGATTTAGATTTTTTTCAAAGTTGGGTTCTATAAGATATTCATCCAGTCAGTGTATCACCTACAGCAGGCCCCGAGTCTGGAGAGGCAGGCAGGAGTACCAGCATCTACATGGAAGTTTAGCTGTGTACTGCTGTTGAAGGTGACAGATTGATCAAACTATAAAAACAAATCTGTATCAGTTTAAGTTTATGCTATATTTAGAAGATGTTCACAGCGTTTCCTTGCTGTCAGACAGCACTGTGTAAGTTCACATGGGGGAACTGAGGCTGTTATCAATGCTCTCTTTAGAGCCACCAGACTCCTTCAACAAAAACAGTCATTTTACCTTGCTGAACACAGGAGTTGCTTGGTGTTTTATCAGGTTTGTTTGGATTCACCAGAGTCACACAATAACCAAAACAAACTAACCTATGTTCTGTTAGCTAAAATTAGTCTTGGGACTTTGAATTGACTGAGCATAGAGAACAGCTTCAGCCCCCCTTTGAAAACGGCTCTCTGACGATAGTTTAAAATGGTAAAAACACAGCAGGATCCATAAGATCCTTACTAGTACTCCTGCCCGCTTCTCCACACTCGGGCGTGCAGACCGCCACCTACTGTAAGTAATACACTGACTATGGGTACGTTTCTTATACAACCCCACCTCAAAAAATCCAAACAATTCCTTTCATATCTCTCCTTTTGTAACTTGGCTGAGTGTGTAAATGCTGTGTGTTTTCCTGGTTTAGTGATGAATTCTGTTCTTTCTTCCACCCAGTTTACAGTGCGGTGGCCCTGTCTGCAGTGAGCGGTCAGGTGCTGTGGAGGAAAGTCATGCATGAGTCTGTGATGTACATCCAGTGTGGGCTGCAGTTCAGCACCCAGCCCCAGACACCTGTGGTCCTCCTCATCGGCAAATCTATCATCATGGCAGTCAATGGCACCACAGGTTAGAGCACGAGCCGAGCTACACGGGTTTCTATCAGTCTGTCTGTTTAATATGCAGAGCACAGAACTAAGAATTAGTGAGTACTTCTACAACACATCGATTGTCTTAGTCTGTTTTGTGGTTAGTCTGAAGGTTGTTTAAATGCAATAAAAGCCCTTGTTTGAGCTTTTATCCTCTGAGCCTTAAGTTCCCCAACCAGACTAGAGAGGTAAGTTGATAAGGGCAATCCACCTGTGGTACTTAGACTATTTAAAACAGGGTCAAAGAGGTTTCCTTTCACTCCACAGGGAAGAACTTGTGGTCGGTCCAGCTTAAAAACATTGAATCCCAGGCGGTGTTACTTCCAGACCTCCAGGGCGACTCAGTCCCAGATCTGCTGATAGCCACCCTGCCTGCAGACAAGGTATAGCTAAAACATCCACCCCCCTCCTAATGTTGTTCTGAGCTGAATGTTTATAGATCATGTTTCAGCCTCTTTGCTTTCAGTATTTACATACCGTTTCCTGCTATATTCCTTTTCAGGATTTGGATCTGTCCCTGACGCTGATCTCTGGGCTGACGGGGGCAAAGCTGGGACATCCCGTGCCTTTCAACCTCACTGGACAAGGAAGGCTGATTGGTCCTTTGCTGCATGAGACACAACAAGGGGCATACTACATTCTCTTTGGACTAGGTAATCAGCCGGCAATATGAATGTAAAGATAAACAGCATGTGTTCAAGCTGCTGGTGTTAGATTGACTGCAGCTATAAGGATGCAAAAAGCTAAAATACTCTACATCACTGTCTGGTTTCCCAAGGTAATGTAGAGGCCATCTCGCTCCGTGATATCTACGCTCGTGCCACTGGCGCACAGCCTATAACTCAGGCCCTGAGGAGGAAGGATCCAGGGTGGGAGGGATTCAAGAAAAGCAATTCCTCCTCATTCATACACATTTACAGGTAAGCCTCAGTGACAAACGGTCACAAACTGTTTTTGTTTAAATCCTAAACGAAAACTGTTTATTTAACAGTGCTGGTCATTGTCTTCAGGCACATTAGAGCAGTGGGCTTCATGCAGCAACATGGCGTCTTATATTTTTTCTTAATTTTCCATTAAGAAGAAGGCAATGCTGGATACACCAACACTGACCTTCCAAATCTGCTAATGCCAACGTCTGCAGATGATTCATTAATCCCACTTGATCATGATTGTTCGTTTATACACTGTAGAGACAGAGAAGACTTAAACCTCCCACCGGATGGGAAAACAAACCATTCCTGTCTTGACTCTGGCTTTGTATTGACAGAGGGTGCATGCTTGTCAATACTGTTATTTCAGCAAACAACAATAAAATGCCTAAAGGCGGCTGGTTGGGGAGATACACTACCAACAGGTTATAGAGCCTACAACTTACTTTCTACAAGCTGATCAACTGAAAACACGTTTTTTTTAAAGGACAAAGGTGGATACAGACGTACAGTACAGGGACATAAGGCATCAGCAGTGACAATGGGAAAACTCTGCCACTATGTCATATATACAATCTGTATATACAGCTGGTAAAATGAGTATTGAACATGTCACCATTTTCCCCAGTAAATGTATTTCTAAAGGGCTAGTGACATGAAATGTTCACCAGATGTTGGTAACAACCCAAGTAATCCATACATACAAAGAAACCAAAACAAATTAGTCCAGAAATTAAATTATGTGTAATAATGTGAAATGACAGAGGGAAAAACTATTGCACACGCTTACTGAAATGGATTTAGGATTACTTTCTTAATACTGATCCATTTCAGCTGCTGTCTTGGCTTTCCACCTCTCTTTCCCATTTTTTTGTTCTTTCATTTCACATTATCACACATAACTTAATTTCTGAAGGTATATGTTTTGGTTTCTTTGTATGTATAGATTACTTGGGTTGTTATCAACATCTGGTGAAAGCTTCATGTCAATAGCACTTTTAGAAATATATTTACTGAGGAAAATGGTGACATGTTCAATACTTATTTTACCTGCTGTTTCCAACTACGTCTTTAAGTTAAATCATTGTGTCAAGATGTAACTTGTCTTGTAATGGAATATAGATCAATCAGAAAGCTATGCAGTATTGTGTTTGCAAGTGCCTTAGCTTGCTAACACATAGCTAACATCTGCTTGCTAACAGCTAACTGTCCTCTCTGGTGGACATAGAGTGCTAAACTACTCATTAGATTTGTTTAAATATAATGTTTCTGGCTAGTTACAGGCATATTTTCCAGCTTTCCAGCCCTTGGTTGCATTTTGTGGCACAGATATTTTTAGTATGATCATAATGATATGATGTGTGGCATTTCTATTTAAGTGTAGGTGGGGTGTTGTGTGCAAATGCTCTGGCTAGAGAAGAATAGAATAGGAGAGGTGCCACAAAAAAAAAAGTCTTTAAGGAAAAGAAGAATTTCAGCAGTATTAGACCTGGACGTGAATCAACTTAAAGTAAACATGATCTTTCACAGCATCAATACTGGCATTAACAGAATAAACAGCTAAAATATAACAATCTAATATATAAAGAGAATAATCTGCAAAATGAAAACGACATAAGAGTAAAGCAAGAACACTGGTGACACTCAGAATTCAGTTGATTCTAACAAAATAAGAAAATGACAAAGAATATAAGCAAATTATGGATGCAAGCGAAAATAAGGCACAATTGTTTATAGATCACTTTCTGTATGAGGCCCAGTGTGTTAATGTGCGTCATGTGTGTCAAAATCTCACCTGTGTCAGAGGAGGATCTGAGCGCGTGGAGTTCCTGCTCCCTCTTGTGGCTGGTTTTGGCAACAACCACAACAGCCTGGACACTGTTTCCAACCTCAACGCCTCCAAGAGTGACTGGGTGCTGGTGTACGGCTCCAGCAAACTGTCAGTGCTCAGACAGAAGGACACACGTAAAGAATGGACCTTCTCCTCAGCTCCCATTCACAGGTAAAGCCTGCTACACAGTTTCTGTTACGTTCATGTTACTGCTCACAATACTAATACTGAGATACAGAGGCATAGTTAGAGTTCTATCATAAATCCCAACACAACAACACTGTTAAAGCTTTATTAACTGCTGACAACAAAGGAACTTTGTCAAATATTTCTTCTCCTGTCAGCCAACCAGCCCCAGGACACTTCAACAATGATGGAGTCCTTGATCTTTTCATCCAGCATTCAGCAAACGGCATCATGAAGGTAAAACAACCAGTCCTTCCATGCATCAATGCTCAAGTTAAATTCAGAGTCAAAGTTTTGTGTGTGAGAATATTGAGTTGACTATTATTGACAGTCGTACGGATCTCTAACTGACCTGTGATCTCTTCTTCTCTGTCCCAGGCGCAGGTGGTTGATGGGGCAAACGGTCACGATATCTGGTCAGCAGAGTTTGTGTGTCCTCGTCTCGTTATAGAAACTTCAGCAATCTCCACCTCAACCGGCCAATCAGCTTTTCTCTTCTGGGCCAGCGATCCAATCATTAAAGCACAGAAGAATGTTACCAAGACAACCGTGAGTCTGCCTGAGAGAGCAAGATGATGAAAAAGAAAAAGATATATAAAACAGAAAGTGTATGAATCATGTGCACAGCTTATTTTACCTTGTTGTCCTTGAGTTTGATCTGGAAGCATAAATGAAGTACTCCACTGTCCTCGCTGGCTGTACAGGTGGCACCGGGTGTTGCTGCAGCGGAGCCGCTCATCAGAAAACTCTTCCTGTTGCACCCTGCATATCCCACAATCCTGCTGGAGCTCACGAGCACCACGGACACCGCAGTCACCTCCGCAGGTAAACATGTCAGTCTACGGCAGAACAACAGCTGCTCTGAAGGTCCCATACTGTAACGAGTGAGGTTTCCATGTCTTTTTTGATTATAGAGCAGGTCTAGGTGCTAGATCAATGTTCTACTAGAAAACTATGACAACTATGAGAATGAGCATATGTCCCCTTTAATGCATGGATTTTGCATACTAATCTTTTATCATTCACTATCCAAAAGTCTGATTACCAATTTTAAAGTGTTTCAGCAGTAGATGTGAAAAAGATAACATAGCATGTTTTATCTGCTATTTTTTCTTACTGTGTGTCCGACAGTGAGTTACCAGGACCGTCAGAAAGACGCCTCTTACATCACCGTATCCTCCCGACCCACGCCCGGCTCAGAGCCCGGCGCCCGCATAGTGAAGAGCATGAGCCTCAGAGCTGCCATCACCAAAGGACAGATCGTCAGAATAGAGGAGAGCAGCAAGCCGGGAGTACCTGTTAAACCTGGAGTGTTTGAGGTCAACAAGTTCTTCAGGGGTCTATCTTTTAAACACCAGGTGAGAAGGACATGAGTGTGACAACATTTGAGTGCTGTGGGTCAGTTTGATTGACTCCACTTAACAATAATTGAAAGAAAATCATTAATATAGCAACCTTAATGACGCTAAGTCTCTCTACTGTGTTGCCTTGTTTAGTGATGAGCCACGGCTGCTGCCACGTCCTGCATCACAGGAACTTCAAGGTACGACTTGAGGGACTCGTAAGGATGAAAGGGACACAAGTTGCCTCTGCACTAAGGAGACACTGTAAATACATTTGGAGCTGTATATACATCTTGTTTGGTTCACTAAATATGAATTTCTGTTACCTGAGATTTATTTTCTGTAAAATAATGATTTCTCAGCAGGTTTTATTTGTATTATTTTGGTTAATATTGTTTGTATGATGAAAATGCTTATTTAAATTATTTAACTTGCATTTTTTGGGATGTCTTTACTATTTTATTGAATGTTTACGATTGTTTGGACTTAACTTTATATTGTGGTTTATTACTGACAGTGAAGCACAATAATCCTGATGAAAGAACATGTAAATGTGTTTACAGTTTGCAGCAGTTATATAACTCTTCCAAGGCCAGTATTTTCATGCGGTGTCATCTCACAGTCACATGCATTTTGTTGTCATAAAGCCACTAAGGGTGTTCTTTCTGCTCGTCACTCAGTTAGCAGTATAGGAAATGTGTAAATATTTAATGCTGTACAGTATTTATTGCTTTAACATTTTTCTTATTTGTTGATTTAAGTTGTCCGATTTTTATGGTTATATAATCAACCTATTTTTTCTTGGAATATGTGGCTGCTAAAGGTTATGGCGTATAAATGTAAGCTGCACCTTCATATATCGCAAGAGAAAATATGAAATTCTTACTGCATCATGTGTCCTTTATTTCACGGTTTCAACTTTTTGTATTCATTGAAATAGCATCAAACATTGTCAACAATCACCTCCCAGCTGACCCCCTCCAGCAGGCCAGATAGGCAAGTGTTGTTATGGGTTGAAACTTAAGATCCATAAACTACAGAAGCTTTAAAAAGTCTTAAAAACAAAATCTGGTGATCCATTTTTTTCTAAGTCCGATCTTTTTCTCCTGTTTATGACTTAGAAGAGGTTAACAAAAAAAAAGGTTTGTTAGGATCCTCTTGAGTTCCTGAATATTTAGAATTAATAGCTATGTTGCCTTTTATATGTTTAAAACCAGTGAAAAACAAAAGTGGCAGGTGAAATATTGATTTTACCAAGATCATCTTTTTAGTGTTCGTTGTTATACTCATTTTGGTCACAAGAGCCTGACGTGCCTTGTATTGTAAATAGGACTAAAAGCATGTTTTCTTCCAGGTGTGCAACAGTAATGTTACATAACTTGCTAACACCTTATTCGTTTAAGTTGTGTTGAGAGTGCATGGGAAAATTTAAACTTAATTTAGTTAAGTTCAATAAATGGGTTAGAGGCGCACTTCAGCCTCTTGTGGCCAAACTGAGTATTACAACAGCAAGCTTTTAAACATTTAAAAATCCACTGCTAAAAATAATATAATTTTAGGAGATGACCCTGGCATATTTTATTCCCATTTGAATTTCTCCACCTGACACTGGTCAGGCCACCTCAGGCCTTACGCTGTGGGCCCATTGGACGCAGCCAACCTGCATGAATTAGCATCTGCCCTACATGGTCCATCCTGCTCCCCACATGAACTTTCGTTAGAAAAGAATTAAAAGCAACCTTCATCCAGGAGAAAATATGTTTCCTTCAAAACATAATTGGCAATGCAGTTTCGTGGTTTACCACACCAACAGTTCTTCCTAACAGTCTTAAAGGGACAGTTCAAACCAAACATAATTTTTCTTTTTAGCGTGTCCAGTCTATCCATCCAAATAGTTTGAGATGTCAACATCAGCATCTCTTTCACACTGGAACACACTGCTCCTCACAGTAACCATAATACATTTCTGTGAAAAGCTTCAATAAGAGCAATTTTTCTATTTAGATATTTCCACCAACTGTGTTATCGCCTCACCGAATAAGAATTTGTCTGTGGATCAGGCTTTAGTGAGTTTTTGGATGAACTTTCCCCTCAAGATAAACCCAATAAAACTTCTGAATAAAAGACACAACAGTAGGTGTGTGGGTGTTAAGTGTGTATTTACAGTCAAGGGGAACATTTGTCACACTGGACACAAGCGAAGAGGAGTCAGAGGTCAACAGACAGCCACACAGCTCAGGGGTCATGACCCCCGTAGAATTTGGACAGGAAGTCAGTGGGACGAGGTTCCTGAGACTCGTGAAAATAGCGCATTATATGAGTCTTCTGCTTCCAAACGTGGATTGTTTCCTGGAGCTCCATTTTCCCCTGAGGATTAAATAACACAAAAAAATGTAAAAGACAACCTGGGAGACACAGCAGAGTTACTGTAGGTAACAGCATACACCTTTTTTCATTCAACTGTTCCAAACGGATTTTAAATAAAGCAGCCTATGTGATATCCGTGAAACAGCAGACGCCAAGGACCAAACTATTTGCTATTGTTGATGCATTTCACAGATCAATGAAAGCTGCTTTACCTTAATGACTAACATGTCAATCACACGGGGGTCAGTGATGTGCTTGTTTTTGTCGAACATCTCCCTCACTTTGTCTTTTCCCTGGCGCGACGTGATGTCCAGCTGAAACATTGCCACTGTGGAGGAACAAGACACAAACAAAAAACGTAACTTCTAACACTTTAGAATATACAGAAACCTATTTTAATTTTTATTAATTTGCTTTAATTTAAAAGGACAGTGCTGACATCATTCCATGTATGTCTTACTAATCAACAAAACCCATGCAGACACCAAAACCAAAAAGGCTCATTTAAATGTACAGATAATAGTGATGGTCACATGGAAAAATGTTATATTAGGTCTTTATATAAGCAATATTTTGATTTATTGAAATTTAAGAATACTAATTATTTTCTTATCCTGAGTCATTATGTGACAGATGAGGTGGACAGCTTCTAACCTGTCAGCACAATGTAAACCTGCCAGTTTGTGCCTCTCATGTATAACTGCAGCTAAGTGCAAATATACATTGTTATACATGAGTTATACATTTCTTCACTATCCTTGTTAATATATGTTGACTGAGTGAGCTACAAGGTGATTTAAGAAAAGTTTTCTTGGTACCATAAAAGAAAAAAAATCAATTCAAACCCACAAAACAACTGATTAGCAAGGAGAAATTAATTAAACTGCTGTTTATTTAACAGGTTTCTACACCTGCTGCAAAATCAAATTCAAGCACTTATCAAAGGTGTAATTCCAAGCTTTTCAACCCCTAAAGCTGTGGTAAACTACACTTTAGTGTACAGCATATGAGGTATAAGATAGGATAAATCTTCCACAAAGTCCCACAATGGAGAAATTGCAGTGACAGCAGCAAGTGGATAGCAGAAAGAAGGATCAGTATATACAAGGGTAGTATAAATAGCAACAATATAACATAAATAACAACTAAACAAGGGAGGGATATAGAAGTATAGAACAATATCAACAACACTAAGTTACACATTTAAAAAATAATATATACATAATGCGGTAGTATATGAAGCATAGTGAATATCCCTAAACCTACAGGAGGATGACAAATGAAAAAAAAACGTTCATATTTATAACTGTCACCTGTTTGTACGTAGACTTAGCATCCTATCCTATCCTATCTATAGTATTTTCCAACATTTATGGGCCAACAACTTCACCGTTTTCATGCAGATTCAGGTGTTATTGCTGTTTGCGACCGTGTAAATGTTGGAAGGATATTTGAAACTAGACAGTATGAACGCTGGGATTTCTTAGTATTCTCTTTATTTAATTAGCTTAAGTTATATATTAATGTTTTTATTTAATGTCGGGGACGTACAGCTAACGTCCGCGAAGTGTTTGTTATGGTTAGGTTGCTGTTTGCTAGCGGCTAATGTTAGTCACTTTGCTGAACCTCTACATAGACACGACCTTGACGCAGCGCTGCTTTACATCGACCCTCTCTCAGCCGCAGCGGACCCACATACCTGTGTTGGGGACCTCTCGGTACCAGGCTCGGTACAGCTCCCGGACCCTGCGCTTCGCCTCGTCCAGGTCCCGGCTGAAAATTGGTTTAACAACTTTAGCAGCACCAGCTGCAGCTCGAGTCGCCGCTGTGGACGCCATGACTGCTGTGAGTTGTTGCAGCGTTTCCGGTTTTCCTTATTCGTGTTAATAAGCATCGTGGCGCCACCTAGCGGATGGGCTGCTTTAAAACAGGACACCGTCAGTCACAGACTGTCTATCTAAATAATACAAATATATCTACCTATAAAGATTTGTGGGGAGATGTCTCGCTTCCTACTGTTTTGATCTATTCCCCTTTATCTGAAGTCTTTGCTCTTTTGGATTTTTGTGTGTTTATTTTATATATGCCTTATGATTGGAATATGACTGTTTAATTACTTATTACTGTGTATATTGTAAATAACTCTGAATCTTTGAGTCTTTTCACTTTTTTTTATTTAAACTGTATTATGTTCTCTGCAAGAATTTGTATGTTGTAAATGGGTTTCATTACATTTACATATGACAAAAAAAAACAACCTGCACTGTCCTTATGTACTGCCCGGTAGTACCTATGTCCTACTGGACTCAAACTGAACCCATGGCACTTTGTGTTGTCTTCTGGCTTGATCTTTGCTTCAGTTGCATGAACTCTCAAATGTATGTATTTTGAGTTTATCTTTTCTCAGAAAATGAATGACACTTATGTGTTACTCTTCCCATTTCACCTGCATAAGTAAGCTCTAGGACAGGTGGGGAAGCAGGCACATGGAGGCAGGCGTCCTCGGCCTGGGGACAGACTTAATGAATGCTGTCTGGGAACGCCATCTGTAAACACTACTAGTTTGATTTAATCAACTTTATTAATGGACACTCCTATAATATGATCCTTGGAACGCCGTCCAGCATTCACACCTATTAATCACATTTCATTGCTGTTGACAATGTTCTAGACTTTCAGCTCCAAAGTAATTAATGCTGTTGTACTGAACAACATTAACTACATTGTGTTTATAATATTTTTATTCATTCAAAAATGTAAGAGCTGGACTGATTGCTAAAAATATATTTCAATGTGTTTTTTTTAATACAGCATCACAATGTTGCTGATTGTGTCAGCACACAAACATGTGCAGTTTGTCACTGTGTGGCAATACTGGTATAAAATAAAGGACAGAAATAGTCACGTGTGTGTTTAGTCTGCAGAAGTAGTTGTACAGCATCATTAAAATAAAACACATACAGTACAAAAGTGTTTCTGTTGAACTTATTTTATTGATTGCAAAAATTGTATATAATTTACAAAGATGATATGGGATCTACAGTACTTTAAATATGAAAATATTTTTAAAAGGCAGGTAGATAAGTCATTTTTATCACAAGTCATACTGTCAATAAAAAAAATTGGCTCATTGATGCAACACCTGTCATTTGTTATGTGGTGGCACATGAATGCCAACAATGATCAGGGGAGACTGGAAGCTTCTCAGCCAGGGTTTAAAAATAAAGACATCTGTGATGTGGGACAACATTCATTCAACAGCTCTTCCAAGCATCCACACAGAAAGTTGAGCCTGAATTTGCTTCTATAATACAATCATAGATCAACTTCCAATTCAGCCTGCCAGAAAGTAGAAACAATTGCTGTTTGTCCTGTAATAATCCCAATATAATTTTTTCAGAATTTTATATTCACAAACACAAAACTACACAATCGCACTTCTTTCCAGGTAAAAAAAAATAATTACAGCAAAATGATAAGCTCCCATTTCTAAAGAAACGCATGCCATTTTCACAGAGTAAACATGACTCGAAAGCTGTACAACATAGAAACTGAGATGACAGTAGCTCTTATGTAACTGTGTGGACCCCTGCTGTCTCAGGCAGAAGACACAGGCAATGACAAGATTATTCTACAAAAAAAAGATGATACATTAAGAACCTTTTTTTTATCTACAACACCTGATAAAAATTTAAAAAACAACCGTGTCACTCAACAAATATTCCAGTTTTCAGACCAAATGCGCACTCACACATGCTCGCACTGAACGCAAGCAAAGGCTAAAATAAAAAATAAAAAGTGCAGTTTTATATATAATGTGTGGCCCAGTGTAATAAAACCGGCTAATAGCTACTCTATGCTGCTCATTGGCAGAATGATTGAAAACTAAGGCACTATCATGGTCCCCACATAGCCGGAACTGTACAAGTCCAACAATCATCTACTCTGCTTCTCTGTCTGATTCAGTCACCGCGGAGCAGACACACCTGCAAAACAATAAACATATAGTTCAAATTAGATTTTAAAAAACTATAAGAAAAGAATTTTCAACAAATATCCACCTGTCAAAATATCCATCTCAACATCAGTCCATACCTGTCACTGTGTCTGCCAGAGCATCAGTACCAGCAGCAGACACTCAGTGGTCCAGGCTGTTGCCCAGTTTCTGGCCCTCCTGCAGAGCAGCCATGGCCAGCCTCAGGTGCTCCTTTAAGCTCTGGATCTCTCGCTCGTTTCGGCCCTTTATCCCACTCAGCTCGTCGTGCACCTCTGTGTATCGTTCACAGGCCAGCCGTTTCTCCTGCGGGGCAGAGAGGAGCAGACAGTTCATCAGTCTGTTACATCTACTACTGCATTAGCCAATTCTTAGACCAGCTTAGTGTGACATCACATTCTCCACTAAAGTACCTTTCTGTATAAGCTAGAGCCTGGCAGATATACTGTTTAACAGATATTATCGGCTGATATTGGTCTACCAAAGGAATATCGGTATTGGTGTACATGCTGTCTGATATGTGCCATCATGAAAACTTTTTTTGCACAATAATTCAGAAAATGTTGCTTGGCAAGTTTAAAAATGGTGTCAGCTATTCATTTTTTTATTCAACTAGAGATAGGTAGCCGGACCCTAAAGCATACTCTGCTTATTTGTGGATTTTTATGCCAAATGGAACCATAATTTTTTTTTTTAAAATAAACACCATGCTGTATTAAAGAAGACTTGAACCTAGTGCTCAATACCATGGAACCATTATGAGAATGGTCTCCAAGGTAATAAATCAGTTGAGAAGTTGGCTCATTTTCTCATTTTGAAACCAGTGTAGTCGCTCCCTGCTGGCCACGAGAAAGAATGCAAGTTTAAGGCACTTCCATATTGGCTTCACTTTTCAGAGTCGAAGCTGATGTTGTCTTCTTTTAA
Organism: Serranus cabrilla; assembly: GCA_903364295.1. Taxonomy (NCBI): domain Eukaryota; kingdom Metazoa; phylum Chordata; class Actinopteri; order Perciformes; family Serranidae; genus Serranus; species Serranus cabrilla. The sequence goes on along the minus strand of CAFUXE010000224.1, from coordinate 623,643 downwards.
AATGATAGAAACAGAACCAAATAACAGAGGCAGGGAAGGTGCAGTATTATACAAACAAGCCACACAGAGCACCTGTACAGAGCTGGACTTGGTAAATTCATCTAGTGAATAGAAATAACAGAATGAGGATTCCCAGAGCACAGAGGTGCAGGGTTTTTCCAGCCTTTATAAATATAAGGACCACCTAAGCCGGTTACTTAAGTGTGTATTAAATTAACTTTGTGTTCATTATTTTATTGCTCTCAACCAAAGCCAAAAAGATAATTTATTACACTGCATTTTCTGAGAGCTTCCAGGCTACACAACACTTAATCACCTTGTGTAAGGATTGTGAGGATTAACGTGTTATTCATCTAATAGTGTAGGATTTACAGAAATAATACTACAAACAGACACACACAAACACAGACAGACAGAGTACCGTGTTAAGAAACTGCAGCTCGTTCCTGAGGCAGCTGATCTCCTTGTGTAAGTACTCTATCTCGTTTTCTTTCACCCTGAGAAGAACCTGGCAGAAAAACAACAAAACAACAGTTTGGTTACCATTTGTTTGAGAAAAAGAAAAAAGAAAAGAAAAAAACACACACAAAACATCTTTTTATTCTCCTAAATCCTTATAATTATCATTCGAGTCCACCAAAAAAAGCAATTGTGTTCTGGCTGATTTATGGTAAACACTGTGTGCGTCCTCTGTAATTTATACAGTACATAACTTTGGCTTTTGGCCAATTACTGTTTATCTTGACATTCCCTTTGTGCTCCTAAAACTGAAACACTTGTTTGGTAACCAGTAATGAAGTGCTACATTTTTGCTTCCAAATGACTCTCAGAGGCTGGATGACATGTCAGTATCATTTGTTAGGACAGCAGGAGGGCCTGTTTCTGACACTGATGATCCTCTAGAAGTCACAAATCTTTCTCTAATGAAGCGTTCTTAGCTAAACACACAACTTACTTGAATAGCGCAGCACTTTTAAAGCATATTCCTGAACATTTGTGCACACACTTGCTGTGACACAAATAATGCAAGTGGTGCTTTTCATGTATACATGATGCAACCACCAACTTAGCTCCATCTGTGACTTTTAGCTTATTGAAACTGATTGGTTAGAGAGTTTTTTTTTTTACTTTCTCTCATCCCAAGACTTCTCTTCACTGGTTTAATTTGGAAAGGTTATCCAGGATATACTACTAAAACTTTTGCTCACACCAAATAATTAGTTTAAGTAATGAAAACACTGAATAATTACATTTGATGAATTCTAAAGCAATGCACTTTTCCACAAAGACGTCTCTGTTACACTGGAAACTCCTCCAGTATCACATTATTGTGAGCATTAACACTTGCACACATTAAACATATCAGCATTTCTGTCAGGTTTTTTTCTAGACTTTCAATGCAGCAGGTGATGTTTTCACACTTGTGCACATCTGACGTGCCCTGCTATCAGTTCAGGAAGTAACAAAACAAACTGGCAGGCCGACACAGATCCCTGTCACCCACTTTCAGTTTTGGTACACAGTGTACAAGCAGTTACCTCCAGTTCACAGGGCGCCCTGTCTTTGTTGTCCCCCGAGCTCTGAGATGAGATGGTAGATCGTGTGCGACTGATTTCCTCCGCCAAACGGGCCTTCAAGTCCTGCAGAGGAAAATATTTGGACTTTTATTGATGCCAGTTGGTTGGCATTCATTTGCTTACAATGGATCAGTAGTTTTATACAGCCAGTCTGCAGAATCCACACTTCTTTATTTACTGAACTGAAATAGAACTGCAGCATGTCTGCAACCTTCTGCTTTTTATCTTGTTCTGAGCTTGGATAGTACACAGTAACAGTCTCAGATACTGTATGTGACCTCTCTCACCTGTCCCTTACTGTTTACGTTGTTCCTGTGAGGGTGAGAGTGATGTTTCACACTGAAGTGGAACATTTATAACAATCCCAAAGTCCATAAAACTGTCATGTTAAATTAGAATGACACCAGCCAGTGAAAAATCCAGGAGAACATCTTTCATTTTGATGTAGTTCAGACTAAATCATGAAAAGATCCATCACTTGTGAGTCATCCACCTGTAGCTCACCTGGTTCTCTTTCCTCAGCTGCTCCATATCTCTCTCCTTGCGGCTGATCTCCCTCTCTCTCTCAGCGTTGTTCTGCTCGGCCCGGTTTAACTCCAGACACTTCTGGGAGTAGCGCTCAGACAGTCCAGCCAGCTCTCTCTGGAAGGACTGTGTTTCTGCCCTGCAGAGATGGATACATGTGTTCGTGTTGGGTGAACTAAACTGCAGAAATAAGAAATAACAACTTCCCATCATAGACTGTATAAAAGAAGTCATTGCAGCCTCTGGGTCTGAAAAGTGAATATGGAAGTGCCTTAAACCTGCATTCTTCCGAATGACCAGCAGGGGCCGACTCCACTGGTTGCAAATAGAAGTCTCATTGCATGGAAGTCTATGAGAAAATTACCTAACTTCACACTTGATTTATAATGTTAGTAACCATTTTACTAAATAGTTTATGGTGCCAATCACTAGTTTCAAGTCTTTAATACAGCATGATGTTTTTGTAAATTATTGACTATTTCACAGCGTGTTTCAGTTCATCAAAGTTAACATTTGGTCGCCAAACAATGGCCACACTCCGTGGAGTAAGCTGTTAGTACATTTTGTTGGAAGTCTGTTTTACAACAGCCAAAATTAGTCTCCAAATGAATATCCCAGTTTAAGTGAATTACTGTGGAACTCTGCCAAACAAACTAGCAAGCTATGAACAAATACGATCACTCCTGGCTTCAAAAAGCAAGATGGTTATGGCCAAAATGCCAAACTTGATGATGACATCATGGTGACAACATGCGACTTCTTTTATACAGTTTTTGCATCTTTGCAGTTACCATGCTGCAGGTTCAGATTATAACAGAATATATCACATTACCTGCTTTCGTTTAACTATAAGAGCAGCAAAAATTACAAAGAAACAAGAAACAATTACAGAAATTAGTATTTCACATACAAAGACATGAAGCCACAGCACAGCTTATTTTATTATACATCATGCATAGAAAACCAAAGCTAATCTTGTTCCTAAAAAGTGGTAGCTCCTTTATTCTGCTCTGTTGTTACTGAACAACTCTGAAGTGAAGCATCTATCATTACACAGTATTGATTACATTTAATAATAGCAACATGCTGTGAAAAAGTATGGAGGAGGTTTGTTCCATTTTCATGAGGCAAGTATTTCCTACTGTGGTTTTAAAGCGTCTTCACTGCTCTTGACCAATAACCACAAAAATAAGGAAGAGGCTGTAAAGAGCGAAAATGCAGAGTAGGCAGCACCAATAAGCCCTAAATGCAGGTTCCAGTAGCAGCCACTGAGACAGCGTTGTGTCAAAGGCCTTGTGGAGCTTACAAAAGAAAACTAATCCAGGACTAAATTCTTCTACATTCCTTAAGTGCCTAACAGGACCCAGTGCCCGCTGCGGTAATAGCCATGCTTAGACAAGGAGCCCTGGATTGTTGTGGAGTCTGCAAATTCTACCTTTTATGTCACAGAAAACCCTTTTGTGGCCAGCTAACTCCCACTTAAAAGCACAAGAGAGCCATTCACATAAATTACCAATGTTGGCCTGCACTGACTAAGACTCAGGGCCGGGCTGCAGCCAAGAGTTTATTTTCAAGGCAATGTGAAGCAAAGGCTTACGTAACACAGGGGAGCTTGTACAAAGCAGTTTGCAAACTTTTTTTTTCCATGCATGTAAATTACGTATTTTTAGATTGTCACTTCTTATTTTTTTGTGTCACGAAAAACATGTTTACAGTAAGAGTAGTTGATTGTGAAGTGTACATCTCTAACACGCTGGCAAAATGTGATTTGGAGCTACTCACTGTTGTTGGGCTCGCAAAGTGTGTGAATCGAGCACCCCACTGCTTAGCCTCTTGACTCTCTCCACCTCTCTCTCCAGCTCGTCTTTGTGTTTCTTCTTCAAAGCCTCCATTACTGAAACACAAACACACAAGTGTGACTCAACATGATCTGTTATTTTCTTGATTGGGAAAGCTCAGGAAACTCAGGATTTCTTGAAATAAAGACCCAATTGAAAAAAACATGATTGAAATGAAGATGCTTTGTAAGATTACATGGCAGTATAAACACGCTGCCTGGCATTTGTTGCTAAGTTCTCATAGTTTGACATGAAAAACAACCCAAGGCCACAATAACAACCCATTCCTTCCTACTTGAAGGGATAGGAAGGATTTTTGCAGTGGGGTTGTATGAGGTACTTATCCATAGTCAGTGTATTGCCTACAGTACATGGCGGCTGACATGCCCACAGTTTGGAATAGCACTGAATGACTTATTTATTAAGAAAAAAATCAATGAGTCTAAGAGTACGCTAGACTTGAAGCTTTTTCACCACCTCAGACAGCCCTTATTAAGTTTACACAGGGGGAACTGAAGCTGTTATCTTCGCTCTCTTCAAATACACCAGACTCTATTGACAAAAACAGACCATTTTACCTGGCAGAACACAGGGCTTGCTGGTGTACCGCTGCCTCAGTTGGTTAGTTTGTCGGTAATACAAACTAACTGACTGAGGGAAGCATAAGACCGCTAAGTCCTGTGTTCTGCGAGGTAAAATTACTTTTTTTGACGTCTGGTGGTTTTGAAGACAGCATAAATGGACAAAACAGCTTCAGTCTCCCGCCGTAAAGGGCTGTTTGATGGGAAGCTAAAGTAGTAATACTGTAAATATAGCATGCGTTTAAACTGATATTGTCTTCGTTGGCAGCTGCCCCGTCTGCAGCAGTACATTGCTTAGCTTTGGTGCCGGTGCTCCTGCCTGCTTCTCCAAACTGGGGGCATGCTAACAATGTCTACAGTAGGTAACACACCGATTATGTTCATGTAACTTCACACGATCCATTATCCCACAATCCAAACTATTCCTTAAAAGTAAAACACCTTTGTTCCCCGACCAGGTGCTGACATATTTCTTATAATACTGTAATGTTTTCTCGTTTTATAAGTAAAATTAGTTC
>CAFUXE010000224.1:590311-618539 GCA_903364295.1 Serranus cabrilla | reverse complement strand
CCAGCGCGTGTCGGTGAGCGCGTTCCATGGCCGCCAGGCTGCGTCCGCAGGGGGCCTCAGGGCCACAGCCACCCATCACACCACCTCCACCTCCCCATCTCCCGCCCCCTCCTCCTCCTCCACCTCCTCCTTGTAGTTGCTCCAGCTGCTGCCTCAGTGACGCCACCTGGGAAAAAAGACAAAGACAGAGGTAAAGCCCACTGAGCAGCAAAAGTCTATCAATTTAATATGTGATCAGCATGTTTATATGAGATGGCATAAGCGCTGGTGTTGGCAGTGAAATACATGAGCAGCAAGAAGGATTAGGATATTAAAAGAAAGGATACTTTTGGATGGCTAAATGTGAGGAACAGCTGCGCACCTCACTGATTTAGCATAAAACTGTATAAAGTAAATAAACATTTTAGCCAGATATGATTCTGCTGCAGAGTCCCACTGCCAACACACAATCTAACTACAGATAAACACTGGCAGAACCACTGTGCACCCGCTTGAGCTTATTCCACAGACTGAAGGCACCAACCCTCACTTCACTGCTGCCTTGGGCATTGTGTGCGTCTTGGATTTTATGGTTGTTGATGCTCAAAGTTCTAATTTATGAACTTTGACCCCAATCATTGGTGACCTTTCAAGGCACAATCAGATCTACAGAAATAGCTTAAACACAGAGAAAGAGCATTCAGCTTTCACTATGCTGAACTGGCGTACTTTAAGAATAAATGCTGATTTAGCAGCTTGTTTATGGTGAAATGAACAGTGTGATGGTGCAGTGGTCTGCATGTCATGTGCAGAGACTCCAGATTCACAACAGATTCAAACAGAGATACACACATCACAACACACAGAGACAGAACAGAGAGGAGTTTCAGCAGTGTTCCCAATAACATTACCTCTACTCTTCTATCTGTATCAGTCATTTTTACTTTTCATTTACCACTGAATATGTTAGATGAAAACACTGCTGAAGAGCAGGTCAGAAAAATAGTGACTAGTGTTAACAGGCAGAAACAGGAAATGTTTACTTCATCCGTACAGATGAGTTCATTTGCATTTTATTTATTTTGCAAATTGGAAAATCATCTCCACGCACTACCTCCCTCTGCAGCGCCTCATTGGCTGACTGGCTGGAAGGCCGTGTTCCCATTGGTGCTAAGGAGCTCATCTCCTTCAACGGCATGCGTTCAAACTCAGCCCACTTCTTCTCTATTTCGTCCTCCGTGCGTAGCCTTTGGTTGGAGCCGGTGCCCTTTCTGGACAGAACAGCCTCCCACTGGCTGCTCGTGTTCCTCTCTTCCTGCCACTGGCTGTGCTCCCTCCCCTGCCCCTCCGCAGCTTCTCTCTGGTGGGCTGGTAGAGGGCTGGAGGAGGCGGGAACAGGGGACAGCTCGACATAGTCGAACCTCCGATGAGTGGTGGTGGAGGTCAAAACTTCTGACTGAACGTCAGCATGACGTGATGATGGCCGACGGGAGGAATGCAGGAAGCGAGAATGGGAGTTTTCTTTGTCACTGCCACCGTCAGGTAATCTAGAGAAGATAGAGACAAATACAGCGATTATAAAATCAATTCAGATTTCAAAATAAATAAATAAATCAAGGTGTTATTTCTTCTTCTCCTTTCTGATAATCTCATAATACTATTTCAATCACATTAAGAATTAATCTGATAATTAAAAATGAATCAGAGTTGACTAAATAAGTAAACCTGAACAGCACCCAAAGAGCCCAGTCCTCCGTTAAGGCCAGTGGTGCATTCACATGCTCCTCACATGGTCCCATTTACCAAATTGGGAAACCTTCTTTTTTCAGTGTGTTCATGAGCTTTAAGTCCTATTGTTCTACGCTACAAAGAAGATGCACATTATTATCACTGCCAAGGAGGTCATGTTTACGCCGGTGTTTGTCTGTCTGTCTGTTTGTTTGTGTACAAAATAACTCAAAAAGAACAGCACGGATATGGATAAAATTTTTGAACAACGTGTGTATTGGGACAAGGAGCAGGTGATAAGATTTTGGTGGTGATCGGTGATCTGGAACACCATCTGGAATATATATTTTGAATTTATATTATTGTGTCAGTGACCCTATTGCCTTCACTAACTGCCGCCATCTAGTGAATGAAATATTTAAATGCCAGTGTGCTCCTAAAATACATGCTTTCAATATAATCCTTCAAGTGTGTAATTTGGCATTGCCTGACTGACCCTATTGCCTTGCGCTCCCCAAGTGCTTTTCTAGTTGATTTGCAAGATGTTTTAATTTTTCCAGTTAATCTACAACAACTTGAATGCATGAAATCCCCTATCCTGCAATTTTAACGAAATTGAAAAATAATTTGTGGATCCACCCCGTGATTCAGATCCGTTCCAAAATTTCTCAGCCATTACTACACCCTGCGACCAAGTTTCATAAAAAATTGGGCCAGCAGTTTTCCTTAACACTAGTGACAATCAAGCCAAACTGAAAAACCGGACCTCCCTGGCGGAGGTAATTAACAGCATACAGAGCCTCAACATGAACACTCGAGGCACAGCTGGCAGTGAGTCATTATGAAAACAGAACCTACACTGGTGCTTCAAGTAACTAATGAAACTTTGATTCATCCTCAACAGCCAAAGTATACAGTGACTAAAACTCTTCAGGGGCAAAGCTGCTGGTTTATGTGAATAACAGAGTCTCTTATCTGAATGTATTCAGGCTGAGCAGCAACACGACCTGCATGAGCAATGCAAGACTGCTGACACAACCGATCTTAAAACAATAAGAGTGTAAAGAAGCACTCTAAAAACTACTTGTAGAATGAAGCCTCAAACCTCCTTCAAAGCTGCTTTTCAAGACAATTCAAGACACCACCTTTAAAATTGTTACTTCAAGTATTTTGCTCATGCTGGAGATGTTAAAAACGGCTTTCCACCACACCACACTTCTATTTCTAGGATTAAACAAAACAATAAGGTACACAAAAACAAAAACGCTCCAAGACGTGACAAAGAGTTACTTTACAACATTTCATTTTGCCTACATTTACCATATTGTTTCCCTCTTAGAAACTCTGATTGGTAATCGAAAGTGTTGGATGAGCTTTGTTAATATGGACCGTCCAAGATCGTATGTGACCAAAATATTATTTTGATACCAAATAAAATTAGTTTAAAAATAACAATAAATTGCCATCTTTTGATTAAAATTACAACGTAGGACAATATATTAATAATATCAGGATTATACTGATATTGGCTGATACTCAATATTCAAAAATGTGACTCTATTGCAGGTGTGACACAATTTGCTCCCTCAGTCTGATCAATATAAAAAAAACAGAACATTCAATTGGCAATAAAATGAAACCTAGACAACAAGTCCTTGACTTAAGTAAGGTGGGACAAGGAAATTATATTGTTATTAGGTTATGGGGCACTACAGAAATAAGTTCATAAACCAGGAAGTAAGCTAGCATTTTAACGTCCAGGGGTCTAAACTCTCAAACTCAATGAGGATTTTGAATGCTTTTTTTTAGGTTAGATGCCCGAAATAAGGCCTATGACACTACAGTGGTTAAACATCATCACACTGGACATGGACACTTCTATATTCAACAATTTAACTGGTAATTACTGTGTGAGGTCTGGAGAGCTGCTGGGCCGGATACACTTCTTTAAAACCTCTATCCAATTCCGCCTGATCCCTGCAGTCATGGCAGACAGTGTGTACGCCGCCTCCCGCGTCTGCAGAACAAAAGAGGAAACAGGTTAAGGAGACACAGAGGTGTGACAGAACTGGGATGAGATGCAAGTGATAAAGGAAAACTGAAAGAGGAAGATACGGGTAGAAAGGTGCAGGAGATGCTGACAGAGATGTGAGTCATGATAACAGAATAACAAGAAAAAGCAGCAGAAATAGAAGGCGGGTGTGGTTAGTGCTGTAAGCAGGGCAAGAGGGGACGGATATAAAGAAGGGAATCATTAATCAGACAGTCTATGAGAGAGACTGACCTGTAACAGAGATACTCACCTGTACCTGAAAGCCATAGTTCTTCTCCACGTCAAACTCACACACCTTCACACAGGATTTTAGGTCGATCTCTCCATCCAAGTCATCTTTCTACACAGAAAACACACAAACAGGGAACAACCCTCTTACTCATTGCTGTTGTCATAATTAATGCAATGTGTTTGTTTGTGATTCGAGTATTTATCCAAGTTTTAATGAACACCATGATTAGGACTGAAACAAACAGGCGTAATTGAACACACGTACCTCCTCTGCACTTGAGTCTCTGTAGTACTTCAGTCCAGCATCAGTCAAGACAAACCAGTGCTTCTTCCACTAAACAAACAAAGCCCATAGCAATTAACACTGAGCTGAGATCAGAAATATGACAGCTATCAAAACAAAACAATCTGACAGGGTAATACCAAATAAAGCACTAATAACACACGCTCTTTCTGGATTAAAATGTAATGCTTTTTGACACACTTTTAAGAAACAGAGAATTTATAACTATTTTCAAACAATAAGACAAATGGACATCAGGGCTGAGCTTTATGTTTGAAATCAATATTGGATATTGTTTCATATAAGAATCACATGTGAAATCTCATTGAGGGATCAAAATAATTGTGTCTGTGAACAGTGTAACAAAAGATATTTTTGTAATTTAAGCATTTGTAATTTAAACTTTAATTAGAATTTGCTTGGTATTGTTAGTTTTAACAACAATGTGTAAAGGCGATTCTGGTTGTTATCACACTCAGAGTAGGCTATAGTTAATTATAAACATTAACACACACACATTTCAGTAAATGTACAGTCATAGGACTTTAACAGTCCATAAATTCTTTGAACTCCAGCTAATCCCCAAATTAAAAGTCGGCTCCCCTCCTTCAGGTCTCTCCTTTGCCAGCTCTGCACTAAAACATTATTATCCAAATTCTAGCATCTATCAGTCGGCCTGGGGGGGTTCAGAGAAGACACACCGCCCTCTGTTATTTCTGTCTTTAGCTTGGCATCATCCGTACTGTTTTGTGTGCTTCTTTAATCCTGTTACTTTCACGGGAGCAGGTGGCCTGTGGATAATCAACCGAACCATTGCACAAAAAAGAAAAGAGCTGGATGATTCACTACCAAAACCAAATCATATGTAAGTAAGTGAATCCTCTGGGGCTATATGTCTTAAATTCTGAAAATGTAATTCAAGGAGCTTCTTTAAGGATTTTTAGATAAAGTCTGGTTTGAATAAGCAATGAGAACAGGAAAACCCCACATGAAACAGCATGTGATGAGTGAAGAACGAAGCTCATTCACTCAAGCATATCATTCAAAGAGAGGAGACACCTGCTGTGCCTCGAGCCACCAAGCTATTACTGCGATAACGGGGATAATCTGCCGCTATCGCCTTTCGCACAACCTTTCTAATTAGGAATGGGGAGGAGGGAGGGAAGGGAAGCTGGAGGGAGAGGAAACTTCTGAGCGCGGTATGGCATCTGTACCTTACCTCTCCACTGTCGTCCAGTTTGGACATCCATCCCTTTTTGAAGTTCAGGAGGTCAGGCTGTGAGGCAGAGAGCACACAGCGTCACACTCACAAACTTCCATCTGAACGTTTGACAAAAATGTTACAAAAAAGGAAGAAAAGGAACCCTGCTGTCTGTGTACGTCAAGGTCATTTTTTTGTATAATTACAAGCAAGTCTCAAAGGATTTTACAGAGAAAAAAAAGAAGCAGAGAAAGTGAATGAGAAGAGAAAAAAAGTAGAAAAACAGGACAAAGAACATTTGAAGTTATATCAAAGGGTGGGGCATATTCAATATAATTATATCTCTATACAAGCAATTAGCAGCCACCACACCACCATGGGTTTATTCTATCATTGTACATGAGGACAAACGATACAATGCTGCCGACCTATTTTGCCACAAAGAACCTAAACCAGTTTCTATTGTGGAGAAACTGGCTTTGCATAGAATGCATGTGAAGCTGGTACCAGTATACACTTTAAAGAAGTGTATATGTAAAGTTTAAATATATTATGTAAAACATAGGAATTAGATTAATTTACTAAATGATCTACTGCTTTGACACATGATATTCAGGATTTCCTAAACCTTTAACAAAAACAAATTCAAGCACTTTTAAAGCATTTTCCATGTGCATCTTCAGTCTTTTCAAGCACCTTAGTGCTGATTATTTCACTGCTTCGTCACAATAAACTAGATGTTAGCTTCGTGTTTCAACGCAAAATGTGACATCTGTTTGTGAGTAGACTTGGCATACCTTAAATTTTGAGCAGTTTTAAATATTTATTCAAAATCAGGGCACTTTTCAGACTTTGAAAACGCCACATTAAGATTCAATCATTTTCAAGGATGTCCAGCACCAGTAAGAGCCCTGGATATTTCACATGATGTCAACACTGTAAGCATTTCAATCGCTCAACAAAGCCCTATATTGTTTATGTCGTATCTCAACCGCATAATGTTTACGTCACAGGGTGCTGCTCTGTTGCACTGCAGCATACGAGCTACATGAAAAAAGGCAGCAGTGGTTACACAGAAACACACATGTGGGGAGTGAAAATGACAGGAAGCAACCAGTCAGTCTGTAAATGACGAGGACATAAATATCTAAAGACAACAGAAAGACAGAAAGCTGAGGAACCGGAGCAGTGCAGCATAGTGATGGGAGAAAAGATCTGAAATTTCAAGAAATTTGCAATGGAAATTAAAGTGTCGACAGTAACTTTTCTGCTGCACAAAATCTCTTCCTCTAGCTGTGTGGTAACAGAAGACACATTGAATGTGTTTTAGCTGAAATATTTCCAGGAACAGGCCTCTTTTTGCTTCTGACACGATGACAGGAAGAGGAAAACATGCTACTAGGTAACAGAAGAGGTGGTGATCCTGGATTAAGATTAGGCAACGTTTTCCACTGTACATTCCTCACTTTGCTTATCTCCCTCTCACTAGCATCATGTACATTCCTCATGTTTAAATCTCTTTCAGCATCCATCATCTCATCTCCTTCTGGCAAAGCATTCCCATTACTTTTCCCCCTCTCTCTCTCTACAGCAGCTACTTCTTATTCATTTGATTCTCTTGCTCCATCATTTTCCCTGCTCCCTCTCCATTTGCTCTGATGTCATTTCTGTCTGTTCTGTCATCTCTGACCACCTCTCTACTGTATTTATGCTGCCTTCCTGGCATCAGTTGTGTTCTTTTGAGCCACAGTATCACCCAGTTTTCCCTTTTTAAGCCAGTTCATCTCTGCTACTGATCCTTTTTAATCAACACATTTTTAAGGTCTGGTGACTTCCAATAGACCAAGTAAGTTAGCAACCACACAATAAGAAGATATTTGTGAATGAAAAGTTTGGAGTAAGTAAAAGTTTTTTTTTTAAGTTAAATAAGTGCATGATGTTTCCAAAGTCATTTAAATAATGGTGATCTTATTATTGACGGCAGATCCACTGAAGCTTCTAGACTACTGGGGCAAGCTATGATGTGTCAGACTTAATCATAAATTCATGCTATCTAGTCAATACATGCCCAGAAGGACCCAAGACCAAAAAAAGGCGGTGTATGTTATGCATAATGCCACACAGCTTCTCGTTGTCATGTGCTCTTAGATCAATGACCTTTGCTTCAAAGGTCAGCCACAGAGGAAAGAGGGTCAAACACTGGTGACAGTTTGAGACAACGTCCATTCTTCCTGACTCCTGTCTCCCATCACCATAGAAGAGTATTGTCTGGTGAGCCTTGTCCTTTAACCCCATTACTGCATGCATTCTTCTCCTCCTCACTTGTTTCTGTTCAGTTAAATAGATTAACTCTCTGAACAATGTGAAGAGGAGTGGAGCCTAATGATACATGCATACACTCATTGTGATGACTGGGTTCAAAGAAACAATACTTTATATAAACCGTTTTTATGTTTTGTAGTCTGTGCAGACAGGGGACATGTGTCACAGTGGGCTGTAAAAACTGACACGTACTGTACAAGCTACTGGCTAATGACACTTCCTGCTACTGTAAACAACACAGGGTAAACAGATGAAACCCACATGTGGAAAATCGCATTACTTTTTTTAGACTTGTCACGGGAGCGTGAATGTGCAATAAATAATTAAAATGTGTAGCTGCTTTACATGGGCATACAGACAAAACAATAAAATAATTTAGTTTTAAGCTAGCGGTAAGTTAGAGACATGTTAGCTTTAACGTGCACACCCCTCGAGCCAAACAAACGAAGAAAAGTAAATTAAAACCATTTTATTCTTAAAGATAAAACATATAAACCTAAGTAAGATACATGAATTGCTGGCTCCTGGTCCAGAGTTCTTAAAAAAAAGATAAAGCAACATATATGCTTTATGTATATGTGTAAGTTATGCAGGAAGGAGTGACAGACAGGAAAAACAAAACAGCTTTCAAGGTGCAACTTACCGTCATGATAACAGGATCCAGAGAGGGTAAAATAAAGACAAAAGAAAAGTACCGTTACTACACGCAGATAAAAACCCTTTTGCGACTCAGGTTAGCTAACCCTCTCGGGTAAAAACCTTACTCTCCCGCAGGACGTTAGGCGAAATGAGATAAAACCCCGCCATTCATCCCCATGTTAACTTAATCAAGCGAGCCGCCAACGTCCACAGCGGATTCTCTATCCAGTCTTAAGGGGAAAGTACATTCACCCGAGGAAGTTAACACGGAACAAACTGTTGGTGTAAAAGTAATAATTTCACAACTTTTCTGACAAGTCCGTGGGTCGCGATCATAACGTTACACTTCTGCCTCGGCGGTGTCTTTCCTCGCTGCTCTCTCTCTGCTCTGTCTGCCACTTCCTGGGCGGATCCGCGAAGATCGTTTGAGAAAACAAGGCAGCCCTACCTAACTGTCGGCGCTGGGCTCTAAAAGCCGGTGTACGGGGACCTCCAGGGGCTGAGGGGGATTCAGCGGGGTCCCCAGCAGCATGAGGAGTAATATAGCTTTGGCTAACTGCACCCACGGCAGGATATCATGAAGAAAACCCGCTTTAAAAGGACTGTTAATATGAGTTGTCACTCCCTCCCTCTTCTTGGCACCAAACTAAAATCGTTGGGTTCATGGACATGGATGTGATCATCCAAAACTTTCCAAAAGAATTTACTTCTATATTTTCCTGAGTGAAAATCTTTTAGGCTTGCAAACAAAGTGGCACTCCCCCCTCCAAAATCCTCTCTTGGTAGCTATTGGTTTCAGTTCAGGAATTTCAACACATGCCCCAGCAGACCACAATTGACAAAGCTCAGTCAGTCTTATGAAATGCCTGTAGGGTGTAGGTGAAGTCTATAGACACACAGCAACCAGCCGTTAGGATTTAAATTGTAGATATGGTTCAGGTGCCAAGTGCATAAAATCTTTACAGTTGTAGACAGGATCTGTGTGAACACTGGACAAGCTGTCAGCATGTCTAGTAAATATGTAACAGACAGATAGCTATAGTGAAATAGGGCAATAAACTTTGATTGAACCATGTGTTCTACAGGTTTATTATGTTCACTACAAATATTAGTCCCAGGAAAATCAACAGTAGCTTCACTCCCCCACAGCAGGAGAGAGGTTGTTTTTACATACATGTAGTAAGAGAACATTTACTGTAAACACACCGGCTGTGTAACATACCTGCATTTGTTCTGATCTGTGGTGGTTACCTTTCCATGAACTGCCCTCATCAGCTGTGGGACTGCCAGACCTCTGGAAACAAACAGCTCGTAGTTATGAAGATAATCGATGTCTGACTGAGCAAACAGAAACCTCTGGGGTTTCACATCCACACACTGTTTTGAATGTGTTGTATGGTATGTGGAAAATGAGGTTAAGCATTAACATTTATGAAAACCACAGAACCGCAATTCCACTGCAATGGATTATATTGTGCAGGGGGAGAAGGTGCTTAATGAAGGCCTCGTACCAGGGCGAGGGTTTTATTGCTCAATTCCAAGCCCCTTCTATAGCCTACTGCTGCCATAGCTCTAATATGACTCTTAGTCAGTGTTTTACCAGTTTTGCTGAATGTAATATTCTTCAAGTTGTTTAGTTTTATCAAGGTTACATAAAAAACAAGGTTTTTGATGGCAAAATCAAACATTTGAGTTGACTTTCTTCATTCTTCAATAGAGCTGTCCTTTTTCCTCCAAAATATGGAAGCCAATTTTCAACAATTGGATGCAAAACAATAGATTCAAATAGGCTTTCTTAGAATAATGACATAGTATCTCAATATAATGACTCAGTATCTCAAAAAAGTTGAGAAACTGAGAGCGATAACATGGTATCTAGAAATGATGAGTTGGTATCTTAAATAATCAGAAACTTTATCATAATAATGACCTATCTCAAAATTATGAGAAAGTTTCTCAAAATAATGACTCTCGAAATTACTTAAAATTTAAAAGGAGTCGGGCACTGCCAAGATAGTATCTGTCGTGACTTTCATTTGGCTCTTCAGAAACGTATGGGACCATATTTTATAGTCTATGGTTTCCATAACAACCAGCCTACCTGCAACGAGGTGGAGGAGTGAGCGCGGGACAGATGCCCACTGCCACTGTAGTGCCAGTCTCTCTCAGTTTCACCTGTATCTTCCCACTCTCTGGAGGGATGCTTGCTGAGGGAGTGGCTGAAACAGCACAAATACATCACCAGTTGGTCAAATACATGTAATGTTATAGAAATGTAATTTTCACATATTTAGTGTTTGAATCTGTTGCCAACACCCCTCCTTTCCATCTTTGTGCTGCGATGTGAGTCTGACCTGGCTGGTTTAAAGAGCTCCTGTCTACGAGAAGGCTGCTGGGTCTGAGGACGCCCCGTGTGGCCCGGCCCTTCTCTCTGATGGATCATTTTGACCCGGGGCACGTCGGCTATCATGGCATACTCCTCCCTGTTCCGCCCCGTCGACCCCACTGACAGTGGGCCCGACTCAGAGGACTCCATGGAGCTCTGGGAGGAGGTGTGCCTTCGCATTTGAATCTGAGGTGACGGAGAAGGGCTCCGTGTCCGGCGTGAGGACCTCTTGTCACTAGGGGAGGGGCCGTGATCTTCATGGCCACGCCTCCCAACCACAGATCTAATGCTGCCGGGGCTCCTGGGTGATTCCAAGGTGACAAAAGCTGTTCTGCTGCCATTTGTGGCGTGTCTGGAGGGTGAAGCGGCACGAGATAACGAGGAGCTGCGGGGGGAATGAGTCGAGTCCCGCCAGGAGCGCTGTGAGCGGCTGGACTCAGTTTTTGAGTCTTGGTAGGTGTTTTTTCTCTGAAAATGGCTGGAATCTCCATTAGTGGCAGCTCTGAGGATTGAGTAGCCTGGCGCGTCACTGTTACCTTTTCCAACAGGAGAAGAGTTGCGGCTGCTGTGATTCTTGTTGTTAAGGGAGCTGCTAGTTTCTGTTTTCCGCAGTGGACGCTGGTCTGGAGCATCATAGCTTTTCCTTGAGGGCAACAAACTGTGGCCATCATGACTTCTAACTGAACTATTCACTTCAGATTTGCGCAGCAGGGACTGAGAAGGAGCTTCGTAGCTTCTCCTCGAAGGGGAGGAGTTACGACTTTCGCGACCACGGCTGTTTAAAGAACCACTGGTGTCTGTTTTCCTAAGCTGATGCTGAGTGGGGGATTCAAAGCCTCTTCTTCCAGGAGAGGAACCTCGACTGCCAACTATAGTTCTCGTTTCAGTCTTACGGAGCACAGACTGACTTGTGTCATAACCTCGCCTGGATGGAAACATGGTGGGGCTTTCAGGTTCTTGGTCATTGAGTCCATTCTTAGCTGTTGAGTTACGTAGCAGAGCCTGACTTTCAATATCATAGCCTTCTCTTATAGGGGAGCCACAGCGTCCATGGTGACTACGTCCGCTCAGAGACATAATGGATTCAGATTTACGGAGAGGGGATTGGCTTGATGAGGTGTAACTTCTCCTTGGCGGTGAGTATTTGTGACTGTCGGACGTTCTTCTAGTCGGAGACGAAGGACGACTGTCGCGCCCGCGAGCTGAACTACTGGTGATTTCAGTTTTGCGAAGAGAAGTTTGACCTGAAGGGTTATAGTCCCTCCTTGAGGGAGATGAGCTTCTGCTGTCACGACCCCGAGCACTCAAAGACCCACTTACTTCAGTTTTCTTCAACGCACTCCTGAAATCAGAAACTGTGCTGGCCTGGGATTTGCCTGAACCAGCCAAAGATTTAAAGTTTCTCGGCAGAGTTCCCGACTCAAAACGTCGGCCATTTGTGCCTTGCAAGGAGGTTCTAGATCCTGGCTCTGTCCCCTGAGACCGCCCTCCACCATCAAAGTTATGCCTGCTGAGGGAAGCAGTGGACTCGCTGCGTCTGAACGGTAAGTTCCCACGAGATGGAGAAGAAGAGCGAGACTGCAGAGCCGAGCCTTGCCTCGAGGACTCAAAACGTCCTGAAGAGACGTGAGAGGAAGGGTTTCCCCGGCCATATGAACTGCTGAAACCTTTTCGCCCAGTCGACAGCGACTCCGCTATCTTAAAAGGAGTAGGACTTGGAGAGCGGGGGCCGACTTGTGCTTCAACCTCAACAGCAATTTCATAGGGGTCAGGAGGCCGGATTTCCTCCAGCAGGTCATCATTTAGAGTGTCCGGATACTGCCTTTCAGAGGCCACACCTAGATTAGGGTTTCTGAAGGGGATGCTGTCTTTGGGCTCTACGCTCCTGCTGCTGAAGATGGGGTGTCCTCTCTCATAATGGCGGAAAGGAGCCGGCGGGCTGTTATCACGGAGAGAACGGGCTCCCGCTGCCCTCCCCAGGGAGAAGTACCCACTTTCTCGCTTCTGTCTGTCTTCTTTGAACCCTGGAAGAAAAGAGAAATCACACAGTGTGACCAAAATAGAACTTAAATAAGAGATGCACACATCAAAGATCAACCACTAGAGGTTTCCTGACACATACTGAGCTATATTGTATTACTGATAATTGCTCCGGACACCTCAGCTGGTGACATCTAACAGTATTGCCAAGTAAAGAACACCTTTGGCTGAAACTGGATATGGATTGGTCAAGTGCAGTAAGTCATAGGTTTACTGAAGGCTTGGTCTAATGGTGTGCAAGATCATACATAGAAATACATGAGTTAAATAAGAGATCAGGTCGTACTCATACATTTCTCCTCTTTCTAATGCCAAGAAATGAATGAAGCAATTGACAAGGTCAACTTTCATGTACCGGATTGACCGCTGAAATTGTCTCTGCTTCGAGCTTCGTCCATCCAGGCCCGAGGGTTGGGCCGATGGGGCGGAGGGTCGAGCCGGGTCATGCTGAGTTTGGTCGAACGGCGACGGATCGGCAGGTATTCGTCCTCCGCGCTGATGGAGCCGCTGAACTCTTGGTAGTCACTCTGGTCACGACAGCTGCACGGAAGAGGAGATGGGAGAAGAATGACGAGAGCGAAGATGGAAAGGTGAGAGATTGAGAGGAGGGGAGAAAAGGAAGGAAGGAAGATGAAGAGGAATTAAAGGGATGTAAAGACTTTGAGGTCACGATTGAATTCAACTTCCATCTTGAACAGTATTTTCATGACTGAATGCCATTGTTGACTATTGAGTCTTGAGACCAATGGTTCAATGTCATTCAGTGTGAAATTAAAGATTGTTCTGGAATGTGCCACACTAAGACCAAATTTCATCAATCACCAATCTTGCTTTTTTCGATAATTGAATTTGTAAGCCCATTTTGACTGATTTTGAATAAGAAAATTCAATTGTAACACCATAATATGAATTCCACTGAGTTACTTTCCAAGTACATCATGCTACATGAAAGTTTTAGATCAGAGAACAAAAGTAAGACACTAGCTCTTTAAACACCATCATTATACATTAAAGTCTATCATTCTAGCTCACCTAAATGACTTATTATCACCATCCTGTGCTCCTACCTGTCAGTGCTGTCGTCGTCGTCGCCGTCACAGATATAAAGCTCACAGTCGGGGCTCAGGATGCACAAAGAGCTCTCCCCATAACCCAGGCGGCCTCGGTTGACATCACAGTAGCTGCTCACCGCCGACTGACCGTCAGAATCCTCCTGATAGGATGACAAAGGTAAGACGCCGGCCAATCACATCGTCCCAGCAAACTCCATCTCTCTTTAGGCGACTCAGGAAAGAGGCACTCTCAACAATGAAAGGTTCACTGAATAGACACACTTTTGACTTTACATCAGTGTAGGAATGTGCATAGATAAAAGTGCTGGATGTGTCTGTCCCCTCTGTCCTCTCTGACACACTCACATGTTCAGTCTGCTGTTCGATTAGGGTTACACCTCTGTAACTCGACCTGCCTCGAGGCTTTCCTCATTAATACTTCATCACTTTTTTTCTTGCCATAAAGCCTTCTCTAAGCCTCAAGATGTCTTAAAAATGATCTAAAACTGTGACTTCACTGTCTGTAAATGTAAATTCAACCCTGCAACATCCAGGAGACTACAGAAGGGCTATTACAGCACATCTATACTGCTACTACTCCTGATTTACTGTGTCCTGGAAGATATTACTTGGAACCAGACAACAGTGATTAAGTCAAGGAAGCAGGATATACAGAAAAAAAGTTGTTACAGTTTGAATACTGTAGAGAAACATGCTGATCTTTTCTGTACGTTGCCCCTTTGTCTAATATTACAAGTGATTCCCAAGAGGGCAGTAAGTGATCCAGCTTCGTTAATTTATAATAGGAGCCACTGCTTACACCCTACTCCTCATCCTCTCCCTCTCTGACCTTCTCTTAGTTTACTCAAAAGCAACAAAGACTCATACATGATCTCATCAACTGTGTTTACATGTGGCCTCTGCTAAATTACATAGTGGTTTGTTTAGAAACTCAGAGAAAATCTGACTTTAGGATCAAGTGAGAAGTTATTTTTTGTAATTAAAGAGATTATTCCTATTCTAGATGATATCATGAGACTTTGTTTCTGATCTGCAAGAGTCAAGCTTTTCTTTAGGACCTCATTCTGTCTCTCCTTGACTTCACCTGTGACTTCTAATGATCTCACCTTTCCTTATGTCCGGCTAATCCCATCACTCTGCACACATTCTGCTCGTCCCCGTCTCTACCCTGTTACCTAACTCTCTTCCTCTCTTACCTTGCTGCTGGTGTCTCTTTCCTCTGCCTGGGACAGGATCGGAGTTAGCAGCACTCCCTTGCCTGATCCAATCCCAATCCCAGTGTCAGTCCCAGTTTTTGCAACAATTCCAGTCTCCGCTGTGGATTTGTGCTGTGGTGCAGCAGAGTCGGCGTTCTCCCCTGCGCCGGCGTGCAGGTGCCTCTGGCGCAGGCAGTCGTGGCAGCGGGAGGGGTCGAAGATGTTGGGCTGGAACTTGGGGCAGATGGGCTCATCGACGGAGATGGGCATGGTGAGTCCGGAGAGAGGACCTGTCCAATCATGGCACCCCTCAGAGAAAACTGGGGAACGAGAGCAGGAAGTGAATATAAAACTGACAGTAGTATTACAAATAACATTTGAGTATAAATGGAAGACTTCTGTGAGAATTGTGTCCTGCACTTCTCTTTAGTCATTTTATAAGCATTGCAGTGTTATGTACTGATGCAAACAAAGGTTAAATAGAATATTTCAGGGCATTTTCTACAACAGAGTGAGATTAAATAAGAAAAACAGGCTATTTCCAGACAGTTTTCCTAAGATCAAAATATCTTATATAATGTTGAGTCATGCTGTGACACTGCATTACTACAGACAGGTGTTAGCATAGAGCAGCAGCTCCCAATACACACTGATCAGGGTTCATACACCTCTCACAAAGTCACATTCAAGCACTTTTCAAGCATTTCCAGCAGCTTATATATGCGGCAAATTGCATATTTACGTACAGTACATACAGTTTATGATTATTTCACACAAAAGAGCCCATACTATTTAACTTTATCGTATTAAATTACGTGTTATTGTGCTCTAAAGAGGTAAAATTAAGTTTCATGACAGCATTCTACGAAAGGGTGACAAATAAAACACAACAAAGTTTCATGTTTCAAAGTGTGTCACCTGTTTGTAAGTAGACTTGGTGTCCTACATAACCTACATTTCAGGCAGTTTGAATAACTTTGCGACACCACATTAAATCCAAGTGTTTTCAAGGATCTCCAGCACCTGTAAAGAGGCTCTTTTATTTCATGTAGTATCTAAAGCGGAACTGTTGAGGTGGGTGATAACTAATCACACTAGAGGACAGTGAAACACAATCCAGTCTGAACACTGTCAAAGCTCCACAGAGTGGCATTACCATGAAGCACAAGCCACATGCACTGTCATGTAACTGCATTTACAGGCACCACAGCATACACAAGTGTAGGTTAATGCACATATTAAGGCTGGAAAAGAGGAGGAAAATGTATTCTTATGTAGATAAAAATGATAAGGATTGATGAGCATTACCTGACAAGAGGTTCCGGCTGTCAGCTGCACTTTGGGTTTGTCATCAGGAGTCGGAGGATAACCTGCCCATCAGACCCCCATCAGGCACATGCCTCCTCTTCCCCATGCTCTCTGTCCTCCTGAGCTGCCAAGCCCTCAAATCAATCCGATTGGCTGTTCTGACAATGACTGAAACTGTAGCATCCGTGACGGCCATGTTGGCTCTCAGTTAACACAGCAGAGGCCCTGAAGCCCACGCGGCCCCGGAGCCAACATGGAGCCGGTGGCCTGCCGGTTCCTCTATTGAGCGGTTGTATTAAATATCATGGGCTTTAGAAAGCGAAATGAAACGCTCATGCTAGTGACAGCTGGCACACGCTGGCTCAGGTTAACGTAAATAAATAAACAGGAGAGGTGGGGGTTTAACATACATTCAAACCACTGGCTGTGTGCTACGTGTAGGGTTCTCGAACAAGCTGGAAGAGACACAGACTGGTCCTCCTTAGATCTCAGACACACACACAGGTGATACTGAGCTGTGAGGAAACACAGAGCCAAGGGCTGATTTCCTGATGTTCTACAGAGGATGTTGACGACAGCGTCAGGTTTCCTATTAAACAATGGCAAGAAAAAAAATTCACACAGAGCTCGTGACAGAGGCGGCTGCATCAGAAGGTCACTTATTAGCAAGATTCATCTTTTATTTAATGAAACGTTCAGTAAATACAGTTCAGTTTGTATAAGAAATAACAAAACAAAGAGGCGGGTTCAGTGGAAATACTGAGTGTGATCATTTTACACACTCAGTATACTCCCAAATCCAATCTGTTCATCTGTGGGATTCTCACAGTCTCTTCAGTCAAGTATCTTCCCACAAACACTCTTTCACTCCTGATGATGCACCTTTTTCCCAGTCTGTCGACGTCTCTGCCACTTGCTGGTCCTGCCGGCTCTGTTTTTGCCCTCTGAGACGCCCTGTTTTTTGTCTGTCTGGCGACCTCGTCCACCCCGGCCTTTCTGCTTCCCTTTCCTCTTCTTGCTGGTGAAGGCGCTGAGAGACGCAGTTAGCGAGCGGATCCTGTAGCGGCGGGGGAGAGAAACAAAGAAATGCAGCTGGACTGAGAAGGGCTGGAGGATGAGGGGCAGACAGACTGAAGAAACATCTGAAGACAGTCGTGACCATTAATTTCTGTATTGTTGGAGTGTATAGCACATTTAGCACCACTCAGGCCAAGGTCACACCACACAGATATCTATAAACAACTAGGCTTAATCCCTCATTTGTTAAAAATTATAATAAAAATAAAGTTTTTAAAAGGTTCTGATCTCTATTTTACTCCTAATTTCTCTTATTCAAACTTTATAATGATTTTATTTTCAAAAGGGCAACTTTTTACACATACTTCTATATAAAAAACATTTAAAGATGGTTTTGGTTCAACCACATAAAAAGAGAAACCAAAGAAAGAGAAAACAGACAGCCTGATGAGATACCTGACCTAAATCCAAAGTACCAAGTATATTTAATTTATACAAAGAAAAACTGCATGATGAACATCCTACTTTTTGTTCATGATTGGATTCCCGGCTTTCCTTGGCATTGCTTTTGTTTCCTCCTCCTTTTCTCCCGTCTTTTCTTCATCATTGCACCCGCCATCAACCTTGAAAGCAAAAGATTTTCAGTGTTAATGGAGTTTTATTACCATTCTTCCTCAATAATTTAAGCATCAGTTACTTTCAGAGCGACCGTACTGAGCCATAAGCAGTGAAACTGGCAGGATTCAGCTGAATCTTCAGTGCTTATGTCAGCTGTAAAGATAAATCGAGGCTGTACTGTTTACCTGGTTTGCTGCAGGTCCCAGCAGGTGTGCCCCTGTGAGGTCAAGATCACTGATGGTTGTCACGGTGACAGTGTGGTTGGGGTGGTCATACTGCACAGACTCTGTTGTTCCGGTTATTGCATCTTCCAGATCATCTTCAGCCTCGTCTGAGAGGTGGAATCAAGAGAAGAAAAAACAATAAGCACACATGCTGAATTATTATAAATCAGTAAAACAACCAGCAGCAGACTGTTACTGTTAACTTACTCAGAGCGTCTGTCCTCTCCTTCAGCATCTTTAAGTATTCCTTATGCCTCTGAAAGCAGATAAACAAACACATCATCAGATCATCCCTTACTTACATGATCCCACCTAAACAGATGTGAAGTCTTTACACTTACCTCTTCTCTGACTCTGATCTGTTCTTCCTTGATTTTCTTTCTTATTTCTGCCACTGCTGCTTTCCTCCTCTCCACCTTTCTCTTATGGAAACCAGTTAAATAATCCCTGACAGGGCAGAAAATCAAGAAATATAAGAAACCAGTCAACCTGTTAACGCTCCACAGGTTTGTGCCGTATAGAGAATACATGACAGCAATTATAAGAAAAATTAAACTTAAATTTTTATTGGAGACTCTTATTTACAATTAAAATAACCATATTGGTCAGTGAGGGTTTTTGAGGTTCATTAAATTATGTAAGTCACTAAAGAAAACGAATCAATATTTTCAACTGAAAAAATACTGAAAAAATTGATGCCACTCATATTGTATTTTTATATTAATGAACCCACATTAAAAATATATAATTAAGTAAATTAAATAGATGACTTACAGAATGTTATTTGTTATGTTTTTGTTACTATTCACTCATTACACACTTTTATTTCTATTATATTTCAAATACAACTGTATCTGTGGTTTATTTAATTTTATATGACATGAGATACTAATAAAAAGAAAAAAAGGAAAACAAATCAAGACCTAAACAGCATTTGTTTTGGAAATAATAAGATTGATTAGAACAACACCACAATGCCTTAGTGGTTACAATTCCACACGTTAAGACTATAAATCACTCAATATTGAGCTTTCACTGAATTAAAAGTATTGTGAAGTTTCTGCAAGGCTACAATATACATGCTGGTAAATCTGGTGACAGATTTCTCTCATAAGATAAACGACACGTAACATATAATGTGAATTACGTCTCAATATTAAAAAAAAATTCCAAATATGATAGTAGAAAGCTAATGCTAACCTGATAGTAAGGTAGTTGAGTGGCGGCTAACGCTAAGATGCTAGCCAACAGCTGTAATACGTTGAAACACAGAAGATAAACTTACTGTCTGTCTTTGTCGTCAAACGTTACGATGCATTTGTTTTCTCTTTTCTTGGACCCTGGCTTAAACTTGCCCTTTTTGGACATATTGTTGTGCTTTTTTGTATTTTTCATGTTGTGCACGTGTGTTTACCCTACACTACTTCCGGCTTCTGGCGTTTGGGGAATACGTCATTTAACTGTGTCCGACGAGAAACACGTATGTAAAAGCCTGAACGTTCCGAACATCATACACAATAAGGACAACAGAATGATTGTGCTGTTTCAGACAGTACCGTGCAGTGGTGGAAGTAGTACTGAGACACGTAACTCAAATAAAAGTAATAATACTACAATGTTAAAATCACCTGTTACAAGTAAAAGTCCTGCATTAAAAATATAATTGATGTAAATGTATCCTACAAAGTATTAGCACCATAAAAATCTACTTAAAGTACCAAAAGTAGTCTTAATACAGAATAGCCAAGAAAAATTATACATAATAATAACTTAGTATATAATATATTATATTATTGGATTATAATTATTAGCACATTAATTATTTGTGCAGATTATCATTTTCATGTGGAGCTAATTTCAATTACTTTGTTCAAGCTATATTAATGCCTAATTATTTATTAATTATTCGTGCAGATTATTACTTTAATGTGGAGCTAATTTTAATTACTTTGTTCAAGCTATATTAATAGCTAATTATTTATTAATTATTTTAATTCTGTATTAAGCATCTGAATCTGCAAAACAACTAAAGTTATCAGATACATTTAGCGGATTAAAAGTACATTTCCCTTTGAAATGTGATGAAGTAGAAGCATACAGTTGCATTTAATAAAAATCCTCAAGTAAAGTACAAGTTCCTCTGAACTGAACCAAACTACAGTACTTGAGTAAATGTACTTCACTGTGTGAGTGTGATGACATCTCAGCTAAAATTATTACCCTTGTTTAAAGATGTGTTGTTGTTGCTGCTATGTAAATTAAACCTGCATTATCTGTTGATGGCGTATTTCGTATCAGGTCACTTATCTTGTTGAGATATGAATCATAATGAATATGATACCACCTCAAAGGAGGTCACATGGGCTTTATTTCTTGTGATCATGATATGATTGCCCCCAGCATTTCACATTCTCTAATTTGGTCCTTGCACTGTCTTGACTCCTCCAACACCTTTGTGGCGATAAGTTGTTTCCTACTCCTTCCCAGTGGCAGGGACTCATTATGGATCCAGTCATTCTGCCTCTCTGGGACTGTTTCATTCACACTGAGGTGTCCGGTGTTCATCACTTGGCCACACAGAGAGAGCATGAAAAAGGAAACCAATAAACTTCACACGGCCATCGTTATCAGATCTACACTGGTATTCACACCTAGCCAACACCCACATCTCGTCTTTTTTGTATGTAACGTTACTCGTGTTTGTACTTCCCTTATTACACATCCACGACCACTGAAAGATCACACACACCAGCCACTGTCATGTGTTGTTTTATTAAAAAACAAACATCAAAATGAACACAGAAAATCAGACAATAAAACACATAAAGGGGAAAGACAAAAAAAGTGTAACATAATTATGATAGCTAAAACTCCAGCCTGCTGACGGCTGGTTGAGCGTTGCTTTCTTCTTTGCACACATTTACCAGTCAGGAAACATAATCTAAACTGATAAAAGTCTTTTCAGGACTCTTTTAAGTTGCTAACTTACAGTTTGTGTTGACCTGCATGACAGAGTTCTGGACATTTCTAATAGCAAACGTGTTTGCAAAGAAAGAGTCTAAAATATCAGGCTAATTGTTTAAATGCGGGCTTCAATAAAATCCACATTATCCTATTAGAGATTCTCTTTCAGTTTCTGACCCTAGGCTGCTTTCATTTATATAAAACAATGGCATAACTGCTCCCTTCCCCTCCCCGAGAAGCATTTATATTAATATTACAGAACCATTAAATAAGAAAACCAGAGCACAGAAACAGGAATGACAGAAGTGCCTTCCCATGTGTAAGTCAACAATTACAAATAAAAAGCAAATTGGACAAAGATTTCACAAAGATACAACTCCTCCATCATTCCAAATATGATGAAACATAATAAAATAATTCTTTACATTACATCAAGGCCATTTTGCTTGAGAGCTCGACATCATTATGTCCACGAAATAACATTCCTCGCTTTTTAATCAGAGTTCAGCCCATTTTTCAGTTACATATATGTCTTAAAGTGATACTCCACCCAATATCTTATTATTACGTGTTTGACATTCACTGCTCGTAGGCTAGAAAGCCGGCAGACAGACTTTTATGGATGTTTTTTGAGTCCTCTAAGTGCACAAAATATGTGTTTAGTGTTTGATAATAAAAAGATTTTTGGTGCAGTATCACCGACCTTGCTCCTGGTCAGAGCTCCAGACTCTGACAGGAAACCATTACGAGCCGACTTGAACATGTTCCTTCGATGCGTCTTTCCTCTCAAGCAGAATTAAGGACTTCCTGTTTAATCTACTTCTCTTTATCTGCCTATGTACAACCTATATACAATCACATTGTAAGCTTGTATGCAATTCATTTAAAATGGAATTTGTATTTGCATCTAGGAGTGAGTGTGTGTGTGTAGGAAGGCATTTTATCTGCCTTTAATTGGCTGCTGCCCTCTTTTATTTCGATATTCCAGTCCAATTATTGTCCCTGTTTCTTGTTGGACAGTAAGGAGCAGGTCAGCAGAAGCTGTTTGTCATTCTTGCAGTTTCTGCTGCAGCAACTTCCTAAAGTACTGTTGTGCTGCGCCCTAAAGTCTAAATAAAGCAGCTCAGTACGGTTTTATTGGAGCGATGCCGCATTGGATTGAAGCATCACTTTAAACGGTCACTTCATTCAAATTCTGGATAACTGACGTGGTGCTTACGTATCCTATTTTGCACCACAGTACAATGCTGCCATTGTACAGTGTATGAGGTAGATAAGAAGAGACACTACGCAGCACTGTATGGTTAAAAGCAAGCGAGTGTGTCTGTCTGCATCTTCCAGCACAGCCATGCTCTACAGACCCAGGCTGTCTGCTCTTGAGTACTCGGACGCTTCTTAATTGAAGCTTGCAAGTTTAATGAGACATTACACGGTTATTGTAGCACTCAGGCTGCCGTGTGCCAATAATGATTGTACAGCTCGGTATCCTACAGCTAATCAATGCACTGCCGCATCGCATTACTTTAAAACAGCTATTAGATAATGGTCCCTTTTCCCTTTGGGGCCTATTTCACCTGATTTTCCTTGTTGTGTAGCTTTGTTAAAAATTAGGCTGGAAGCCAGAGTGTTACCATGAATGACCAGAAGGTGGCATGATTGTGCCGCGACAACGAAACTAAGCATCGGGAGCCAAATCAGCCGTCTGTGTGTGAGAAAAGTGTGGCAGCTTGAAGAAACGTTTCTATCTATGGCCAGAGCTCGGTATGAGGGTGTAAATAACTGACAGTTACAGAGTTGAATGTTATTGTTGGATTTGTAGCAAATTACAGAGTTCATTGTATTGTGAATAGCCCTAATGTGTGTTTGTTCTCACTGTGTGTGTCTGTGTGCGTGTGCGTGTGTGTGTGTGTGTTCAGGAGGCGGCGATGGTCGTGCCCCCGCTGAGGCGCAGCAGGATCTGCTGACAGTCCTGCAGGGACCGGCGGTCTCCCACCCGCTCCAGGGTGCGCTTGGCCTCGGCCAGCAGGCGGGCGCGGTGCCCGGGCGGGGTTAGCAGAGGCATGGGCAGGTGGCGGCAGGCCAGCAGGATGGCGTGAGCCCTCTCTCTCTCACCCAGGACGCACTCACCTTCTGACAGCAGCAGGGGGGAGGAAAGAAATAGAAAAGTGCTGGTTAGCGTCCACTGCCCTCTGATATAAATAATGTGTGTGTGTGTGTGTGTGTGTGGGTCATGTTGCCCTCTAGGACTTTTTTGAGTCAATTTTTCTATTTCGCCATTAATAGTCATGATAAAAATCTTATGCTGCAAAAAAAGTGTATGCAAAGTAAAGATGTAATGTTTTTTTCTGAGCTTTTGCACCGTGTTTCAATGCATCAATCAACCACATTGTGCAGAATGGAAATATTCAGAACATTATAGTTTAGCAAAGAGTTATCAGGGTTCCCACTGTTTATAAGAAATCTTTCTCCAGGAGCTTTTCATGAAAATACAGGACAGAGCTCACAAATACCCACATGTCGTGTACCGTTAGGCTCAGTATTGACACATTGTTTTTTGAACATGCTGTTTCATGAGGATGCTGCCAAAATAAAACCCAGAGACGCTGACGTGATGTGCACTGTTTGTAAGTCTTCTCCAATATTTCCCACTGGGCTTCTCTGAGAATTAAGCTTGTGGTCCGGAACAAATAGACTTGAAGCCGGAAAGATTGCAGCGAGTCTGTTCCGCTCCGCAGACTGACTGACATTGGGAGCCAAAATAAAAAGGAGGGTTCTGCTCTACACCTGGTTAACCTGCTTTGAAGTGTTGTATCATGCAGCGTAACTTACCAACCAGTCCAGCTGCAGACAAATTACACACGTAGGTTTACACAGGCGGTTTGAGTGAGGAACTAAAATACAAAAAATCTTAAAATCTTCCAGGACAACACAGATCATTTCCAGGATATTTGTTCATTTTTTTCAACCTCCAGGTGTTTCCATCAGTGGAAAACTAGTCTCTACATTTACAGGTTTTCCAGGATCCACTAGAACTCTGATTATGCAGCTATATTTATTGGGACTAAAAACAAAAACACAGAGGCTCCGTAGTCCAAACCAAAGCACTGTACTACGAAGCTGGATTTGAGGGTTAGCGAGGTAACTTCAGCTCTAAATCCAGTTCACGAGTATAATGTTTAAATGTGCTGCATCAGTTTTCAGTGTTGCTGTGCAGCTGTCAGGTTAGAAATCAACAGTAGTCATTGAGAGTGTATGGAGTGGTTAAATATATATATATATATATATATTGAACACGCACTGAGCCGGTAGAGGAAACACTGTGTTAACTGAGAAAGTTGATAACCACCTTCGTGATACCACTTCAAAATAAAAGCCCCAGAACTATAAACTGTGTAGCTGTTTTCCAATAGGAATTCAAACTCAATGAGAGCATTCTGCTAAAAGGAAACTCAGGAGAAAATGAGTTGCTCAGTACAGCAGCTCAGACTCACCTCAGACACTTTGCCAGACACGAGTCTGTGCCAACAGTTGGACCTCTGCCTGTGAATCTATTCCAGCCTTTTACAGTTTGTTCCAACTGCTGCAAATTCATATCGACGCGCATATGAAAAGTTTGGATGCAAAATATTCACAGGCAATTATTTAGCATTTTCATGTTCATGTTTCCTCGTCTCGCTCCGGTTTGTAAAAGTCTTAAGAAGGACCACCGGGGAACTGATCCTGAGCCAGCAGTCAAGGTGAACTTTCACTCTGTGTGTGTAGATGGTGATGATTGCACTTAAACCAATATGTGAAAATGAGTTTGAGTCTCCCTCACCAGCTGTGTAGGAATTGTGTGTCCTGCGGCGAAGGTTGTGCTCCAGCAGCTGGTGCGTCCTTGTGGGACTGGCTCCAGCCATCAGCCTCACTGTGGTCTCATGAAGAAACACCTGCAGGAAAATAAAATGCATGAGAGCTGCAATGATCATCAGCATCAGGTATTTATAGGTGTTTCCCTGGAGCAGAAAAACTTCTCCCCTCCACATCTTTTCACCCCACATACCGTATATTACCAAGGATATCTACAAGAAAGATTTTCCCTTTCATGCAAAGCGCCTCACTGCGGCGTGAACTGCTATCAGTCAGAGGTCTCACAACAGAACCTCATAAAATGATGGAGTTCACGGGGTTCTTCAGTCAAAACATAACAAATGATCACCAACCACTGTGAAAGCAGTAGTTGTTAAAGAGCTTCTGGCTACAGTAATGACTACTCCAGTAAATCTTACGAGTATGATTGATGATATATTAAACCGCGGTGAGATTCCTGCAGCTGGTGAGTGGGAGAGAACTTGATTTCCAAGGCTGATACAGTAAACGCGCTATCATCAGGAACAAGATTAGCAGGTCCCGGCTGATTTCTGGGCTTATTATCGGCGCTGCAGAGCTTTTGTTAACTTGATGTACCAGCAACATATTGTGGGTATTATTACTTTTAGTATATAGCTTGTAACAGACTTACAGATCTGGAGATCTGCCTGCTTTTCAATGTTATGTCATTATAAATTTATTATTGCTTTTCTTTGGCTGAATGCTGGGCAATGAAAACTAATTTAATAACTTCTCCAATATCTTGTTACAGGCATTTGTCCACATCTTTTAAAGAGCTACATGAGCAATAATAACAATTAATAAATCAAAAGCATGAATCTACTGGTTGATATTGCCAAGTTGCCACAGGAAATACAGTACAGTAATGTAGAATTCCTGGAGAACAAGACAAAACAACCAGAGCAAAGGCTTTTGTGTTTCTCAATCCCATCCCACACTTGTTTCTTGCAGCTTTGAACATGTCTGACTTGTCATGGATGTACCTTGTGTTGCGCCTGTCTGTAGCACTGTGTGAGCTTTCTGAGCGCGCTCAGGTCCCTCTGGAAACCAGCCAACTGAGATCCAGGGGCTGGGCCAGGCTCTCCATTACTGCTGCTTCCCCGCTGCCATAAACTGGTCCTCAAGGTCAGCAGAAGGTCACAGATGAGGAGCTCCACCCCCTTGGGAGAGAAAGAAGACAAGGTGCTGTTTGGTGCATTTACATGAGCAGTATCTGAAAAGAAAATCGGCTGAATATTTAGTGTTTATTGGTTGATTTGAATGGATGCATTTGAAGTGTGACTGAAATTCAGCATCACAGCCACAACCCACCACCATCATCATTACCAGTGCACCTCGCCCAACCAAAATGAAAAGTAACATGAGATTCAGTGCGATGTGAAGCGGTGGGGTGTGTAGCGGGTGCGTGCAGATTGGGGAGGCCTCTGTACTGCACTGCAGACACATTGCACTCAGCTTCAGGATCATGCAATGCAACTACAATGCACCACAGCCACCTCCTGCCACCCACACTGCGCACACACACATCCCCACGTCAGCCCGACCCCAACCGAGCATGCAGTGTGTGTGTGTGTGTGTGTGTGTGTGTGTGTGTGCATAATGAACTTCACCAAATCCAGATAATTAAGCCCTCTGAACCCCAGGATGCTTTCTTTTCTCCTGTAACATCTAACGCACTGTGGCCTCATCTTTCACTAGAATATGTCCTGTAGCTCTATGGAAACAGCACAACATGGCTACACTGGGGCTCCACATGCTATACATATTCAACTTTTTACATTTTACAACCTCTCCAGTCCTCTCCTCTCTGCTCTGTGTAAACACCCTACAGTTTAGTTTAAGCACCGAAGCATTTGTCCAACATGATTTGTTCAGAGACAGTCAGAAATCGGAAAATCCAATGAAAATTTCTGTTTTTACAGTCACTAGCTACGATGACTACCTTAAGCTCATAAGTAAAAATGCCTTTCGAATCTGCCAGCAGTTGGTGGGGTTCAGAGGGTTAATGTGAACAACAGCAGAAGACAAGTTTTGGTGCCAAAAGCAAGACAGCAGACAAGATTATGTAACAGGCGCTGTAATCACAAACCCAGAGGAGATCTGAAGGAGATAACAGTGCTTGGAGTGCTGCGAGGGATTCTTGGGCACTACCTTGTTCAGCAGGTTCCCAGTCTGTGCGAGGGGCACCGAGATGCTGGAGCGCAGGTAGCTGCTGCCTCTGTCGCAGTGAGACAGGCAGGCGATCGCCCCTTCTCCCTTCAGAGGGGACAGACTCATCTGGACTGCCTTGCAAAGCAGCAGCACAGCTTTGGGCAGAGGGTGGCTGAAACAGAGAGGCGAGGGAGGATCATGAGGACGATAACTGTGGTTTCTTGGAAACAGAGATGAATGTTGAATAGTCTTTATTACCATACTTCATCTTATCATATATCTTTGGAATCCACTCAGGTTAAAGAGGGTTTGTAGTGTGCAATAGATAATGAATGCTTTACCACTTTCACTGTAGTTATTGTGTTGTCGTGTAGGAGCTTGTGTTTTGTCATATCTAAACTATAGAAGAAGTGACAATAAACACTGTGTCACCCATGGGTTTATGGTCACCAATTGCTTTTGAAGCCTCCAATTCATTTCAGTCCATTTTCACGGTTGCCATCTTGATTTTTGAAGCCAAAAGTGACTGTATTAGGAGTGTTGAGCTGGGGGGGTTACATAGGTTACCAGGAGGGGGTAGTTACCGTTAGCATAGCAAATGCTAAGTTACCTAGTAATGCTAGCCTGGTTGGCACTGTGCATCTGTAATGCACATCTACATCTACGACCAGCAGAGTCGCCCCTGCTGGACGTTAGAGAGAATGCTGGTTCAGGCATTTCTGCATCTCTGTTCAGATCCAGATATCTCCCCGTTATTTAGACCTACAGAAGCGTTTTACTTTACTTACTCGAGAGTGTGTAGAGCTCTCGGCATGCGCTCTGCTTCAGCCAACAGTGACCTCACTGCGACATCATCGCCCTGCAGCCAATGCACAGCCGCCTTCAGGACTAACGCCCACCAACGACTCACTGGGTCTCCCACTGGCAGGAAGAAGACAGGGGAAT
>CAFUXE010000224.1:578573-589743 GCA_903364295.1 Serranus cabrilla | reverse complement strand
GACAGCAGACAAGATTATGTAACAGGCGCTGTAATCACAAACCCAGAGGAGATCTTAAGGAGATAACGGTGCTTGGAGTGCTGCGAGGGATTCTTGGGCACTACCTTGTTCAGCAGGTTCCCAGTCTGTGCGAGGGGCACCGAGATGCTGGAGCGCAGGTAGCTGCTGCCTCTGTCGCAGTGAGACAGGCAGGCGATCGCCCCTTCTCCCTTCAGAGGGGACAGACTCATCTGGACTGCCTTGCAAAGCAGCAGCACAGCTTTGGGCAGAGGGTGGCTGAAACAGAGAGGCGAGGGAGGATCATGAGGACGACAACTGTGGTTTCTTGGAAACAGAGATGAATGTTAATTTTATCATATATCTTTGGAATCCACTCAGGTTAAAGAGGGTTTGTAGTGTGCAATAGATAATGAATGCTTTACCACTTTCACTGTAGTTACTGTGTTGTCGTGTAGGCGCTTGTGTTTTGTCATATCTAAACTATAGAAGAAGTGACTATAAACACTGTGTCACCCATGGGTTTGTGGTCACCAATTGCTTTTGAAGCCTCCAGTTCATTTCAGTCCATTTTCACGGTTGCCATCTTGATTTTTGAAGCAAAAAGTGACTGTATTAGTAGTGTTGAGCTGTGGGGGTTACATAGGTTACCAGGAGGGGGTAGTTACCATTAGCATAGCAAATGCTAAGTTACCTAGTAATGCTAGCCTGATTGGCAATGTGCATCTGTAATGCACATCTACATCTACGACCAGCAGAGTCGCCCCCTGTTGGCCATTAGAGAGAATGCTGTTTCAGGCATTTCTGCATCTCTGTTCAGATCCAGATATCTGCCCGTTATTTAGACCTACAGAAGCGTTTTATTTTACTTACTCAAGAGTGTGTAGAGCTCTCGGCATGCGCTCTGCTTCAGCCAACAGTGACCTCACTGCGACATCATCGCCCTGCAGCCAATGCACAGCCGCCTTCAGGACTACCGCCCACCAACGACTCACTGGGTCTCCCACTGGCAGGAAGAAGACAGGGGAATTATGTAGGAATAAAAAAATATAGCACAGTAAGGGCAAATCTGCTCCAGTCTAAGACCCCCAATGGACTTTTTGTGGCTATGAAAAGGCTTTTGTTGCCAAACTTCAACTGTCAAATGAGCAATTACGTCTTTTTGTTGTCTCCACTCTGTGTCTCCTGCGGTGTCAGAAGCTGTATGTGTGTGAGGAGACGATGCTTTGTTTGCAGAATGTCAAGAATTGATTAAAGTTGGAGCTAATTAACATGGCCTGAACGGATTGTCAATGTGTTCATATCCAGTGCAAGACATTTATTTCAACAAATCAATGACTGCAATTGTTATCTGTGATAATCCAATAAAAAGTTAATCCCAAAAGCTAAATTGGCTGTCAGTGTACGGGAAATAGAGCAAAGAAAATCTATTCATGCTGACAGTAATAACTCTGATGGCTATCTGGTTAATCTTTACTGAAGAAAAAGAACTGAAATTTCTTCCCCACACAAACATCCGATGTGAATCATAGTGATTGGGCAGGGTTGTTCCCTTCATGCTATTCATACCTGGTGTGGTGGTGTGATTGGGAGGAGTCGAGAAGGGGGGAGGAGGGGTGGGAGAGTCCTCTGTACAGCTGTTCAACAACTGGAGGAACTCCAGGGCACTGGAGAACTCCCTGAAAAACAGACAGAAAGAACAGATCCAGGGTAAGCATGAATTAACATCAAACTGTCAAAAACACTGCTGGTGTCTCCGCCTTACCCTGAGTCGCTGTTGCGTTTGCCTGCTTCGGAGTCGCTCTGTGGCTGGATTAGAGTGTGAACAGCTCTTTCCAAAAGCTTCCTGCAGAAACAGCGGTGCAGCTGGGCAATGGGGTCAGCTGGAGGAAGAACAAAAGGGAAGTTTAATCATAGCACACAATTTACATATGCTTTTCTTTTGGTGCAGGAAATAGAAAGAAGGACTACTCAGGAAACCTCCTAAAGAGGTTTGGAGTAGATCTAGAAAGAAAAAGATGACAGGAAGAAAGAAAGAAATTATATAAAGCATTAAATGTCACACCTGGATCTCTCTGAGAAGTGTACACCCCGTCGCTGCTCTCTGACTTCACCGACCATTCGCAACTGAGGAAGAACTGCCTGCCCAGTGGGGTGAAGAGCCAGCGCAGGCAGTCAGGGATCGACCTGGTCTCTGATTGGTTTGCCACACCCTCTGCACAACTCAACAGATAACCCTGAGAGACGGACACGGAAAAAAGACGATGAGTAAAGAAGATGTATCCAAAGTATATAATGGATATATTATTCAAACACAGGGCAACCACAGACAAAGATTAACCACGTCAGAGACTGACAGGCAGGCAGGAGAGGTGGTGGCCCAGCACGGTGCGCAGAGCTGTAGCTGCAGTAACGTAGATCTGGGTGAGCTGGGCAGGGGGCATTTTGCCTTGGGCGCTCTCACTGAGGTTGACAGCACTTAGAGACACAGACAAAGCCCAAAGACTGCTGCGCTGAGGAAGCTTTCCTATGGAGAGCAAAGAGAGAACAGAAACCATATCAGTGTGTTTAAATCTTCAGCATGTCAAAGAGAAACTAAGATGCTATTTTTATTCACTTTAATTAATGTAATATTGTTGAGGCTCTTGTGTATTTGGACATCAGCCCATTTCAAACTCACCTGTGAGTTGCAGCTGACTCAGTCGGTGGTAAACCAGCGCTGCGTCCTTCGCACTCGTCCTCGCTTCCTCCCCCTCGTGCTTCCCACCGACCTGATGAACCAGCCAACCCAGAGGAGTTGGACGATGCAAGAAGAAGCGAATGAGATTCCAGGACAGCGAGCAGACCAGGTCCAGGTTGGTTGAAGGAAGAGCTCTTGCCAAGACGGACAGGCAGGTCTCTAAACTGGCCATTGCTGCTGTGTAGTCGCCCTGCAGGAAAAAAGGAGACAGGAGAAATAGTGAGCTCATCGGTATTCAGTGAAGACTGACAGGCAGGCGACGAAGGTCATCAGATCTCAGCATGATTTGAAAAAAACGCTAAAAATAAACCTACACAGGCTAAAGTGAGACATCAAAACAGTGAGAATCAAAGTGAAGTGCTCTTCAATAAGCACGACCAAAACTGAAGAGAAGAGTAAGCAGATCTAACATTAAACGCTGTCATGAAATGTGAGTGGTGTGATCATTTCACTCTTTTTTGAAATGTTTCCTTTAACACAAAAACATCTTAGGTAAGGAAAATGAGATATAAATAGCATCCAAACACTAAACTGTACTGACTCTGTTGAGATGCAGGTCGGCTTGTTTGCGATGCCTCCAGAACGACACAGATTTTGGCGAGTGAAGGGGTGTGACGGGCTCCCACAGGTAGAGCACCCTGACACAGCCCCACACCGCTCCCACGCCGCTCAGCACCCACACCATCACCCACGGCAACAGGCACCGCAGCCAGGATGCTGCAGGGAGAGAAGAGATCTGGTCAGGTCATGACCATTATTCAATCATGACTCAGATGAACAGAGGGGTCAGTCCTGCTCACCAAAGTCCTGTGTGTGAGTCGGGAACCAGACAAGCGTCCTCGACGCCCCGTGGCCCGCAGAGAGCCCGGGGCTTCCTGAGGCCTCCGAGCCCAACAGAGATGGCAGCGGGTTTAGGGACAGGCAGAAGAAGGTCAGGGCGCAGAGAAGCAGCCGAGAACCGTCCATCACTCCGACTGAGGAGGGAGAATCTGGCTCGCTCTTCATCTGTGAGACAGCAAGAGAGAACAGGGTCACAAAAATGCTGTGGAGCTCGGCCCTCGGTGATAAAATATATGGCAACACCTTCTGAGTAATCTTCACAATAAAAGCCACTGGTGGAGTTTTTACCACGAAGCAAGAGGAGCAAGAAGCAGTTAAGCTCCTTTCAACTGAATGAACTACTGCTATAAAAAGTAAAAGGCAACTACACACTACGACCTTTAAAGTCATTACCCAGCTGCACTGTGGTATCTTCAAGTTTTACACATTACACAAGTGATAGTTGACGGGGAAAGTAAGTCATGAGTGAGAGAGGAAGATTTAAGTTGTTTGCACACTGATTTGCACCAAAAAAACAAACAAAGGAAGAAAAAAAAGAAAAGAAGAAGATTGAAGAGAGAATGGTTTGGAATATGCAGGCAGCAAGGACTGTCTGTTCTGCTTTCTGATGTTCTGTTGGCTTCAGGTTTTATCGCTTCACTTTTTAAAAAATTGATGGCCAAAACTAATTTCACACTATGGGATTTGGACTTGCAGACAGGCCCAGACATTTAACCTGCTAGAGTTGAGGCATCTGTTACGCATCAGCACATCGCTCAGATCTCGTCTCGGAAAATTCACACATATTGATCATTGCTCAGAGAAGCGAGTGCAGATTTACCTTTGATCTAGGGGGGTTTGTCTGCCTGCGCTCTTCAAAAACTGTTGAGTGTGCGAGTGTAAAATCTGGGATAAAACCGTGTAGTTTGAACTCGGCGTTACCTGGTCATGATCCAGCAAGGGGCTGCCTGGCTCAGAGTCCACACAGTAAGGAGAGAACTGGTGAGGGGAACCAGAACCAGAGTCCGAGGCTGGAGGTGACATCATCACGATTTCCTCTTTGAGCTCCACATCTTCAGGCAGAATCACTGGTTCTGAGATAAGAGAGACTCATGAATGTTGCTTCAGATCATGATTTTAACAGTCAGTGATGTAGAACACTTACTGTTCTTCTGGTTGCCCATCTTAAGGGCCAAGTTCTCCTGCCGTAGTTTGTGGTTGACCTGTTGCAGGTATTTAATGTAGTCAATGGCCTTCCTGAGCACGCCTGACTTGTGCATCTGGGAAGAAAGACATGATGGTGGACAAATGAGGAACCAACTTCCATCAGAGAGTCTCAAGAGTAAAATCAGTTTCTGATCTCTTAATCTTTGACTGTTAAACTCACCTTTGCGTCATTGCCCATGACCAGGTCTCTGAGCTCCACGATCTTGTCGTTGATGGACGACCGGTACCTCTTCTCGATGATGTTGTGGGTCGTCCTCCTCTCGCCCTCTTTCACCACTCCTCCCGGGCCTACCATTCCTCCCACCATCTGGCTTTGATCCATACTTGATCTGGCTCCGTTTGAGCAGTGGGAGGAGCCGGGCTGCAGCTGCTTGATGGGCAGCTTGTCTCCTCCTCCCATCATAACGGGGACAGTGGTCAGGATGTTGCTGCTCATTAGCGTCTGGGGATGGAAATCAGTTTAGTTAATTCATTATGGGACCAAAACTGTGACCCTGATTAACCGCAAATAGTGATATAAAATCGTGCTGTGTACCGGGACCTGCAGAGCTGTGTTCTGGATGGGCGTCGTCAAGGTGGTGATCCCTGTGGGGCTCTGCATGGTAGACAGCACCTGTGTGCCATCTGGTTTGAGTGTTGTGAGAACCAGCGAATCTGTCTTCAGAATCTGAGGCTGCTGGACCAGAACCTGATGGAAACACATTCGAAAGGTCAATACGCAGCTTCTATGTTTGTCTACAAGAAGTTTCAAAAAGATCTTAACGTTGGTACTTAAGCTGCATCCACATTTTTTTAAATGCTAAACTTTTGCTGTTGAATACAGCATAGCATAACATTACTTGTGCTTACAGGAACTAAGCAAGTATTCACTAGTATTCATTCGCTTGACTCATTTTTGCACTCCATATAACATTGCAAAACAAAATAATTTGCATATGAGCCATCTTCTGCAGTAATTTGTTGAAATATTGACCTTTAATTACCGGATATCTGTCAACCATCAGGTCTATTGCCAATTTTGAAACAACAGAGAGCTGACTCACAGGTACTTGCTGCATCTGCTGTTGCACAGTGTGGACTGTGGGCGCTGTGGAGAGAGTCTGAATGGTCTGACAGGTCGGGGTCAGAACACGCTGGTGCTGTATGGCCATTGATTGAAGCTGTGGTGACGTCATAATGCTCTGCATCTGTGGTTGGAGGACTGAGAACGGGAGACAAGATGATGGACGATTTGTCTGTCAACATCAAAATACACTGCAGATCCTTTTATTGATCAAGTCACAGTCCTATTCCTCTCTTTAGTCACCTTGGAAACCAGAAGCGGGGCTCTGGTGGCAGATGACGGGGCTCTGGATGAAACGTGATTGTCCGCCATTGGAGGCGATCATCACAGTTTGGGCTGCCTGCGTCTGGATGGGCAGGGGCGTCTGGCTGTGGGTCTGAACCAGGGTGTGGACCGGGAAGCTCTGGGTCTGCATGGCGATCCCCTGCGTGTGCATCTGCGTTTACACAACAGGATGAAATCAGTTTCATCTCAACATGCGTGCTCCCCTCAGACGTGACTCAAGTTTGATGCAACATAAGAAAGATCATCTGTCTTTGTTGATGCACTGTTTTAGGAAAAAGCTATTTCACCCACGAGAATAAATTAGATCTGACAGGCTGAATGCAGTTTTGCTGAGACATGCGTTGCTTTTTGAAGGGATGCTGAGCTGGATATCATATTTTACAATCTGTCAGTACTCTGAAATTTTTCTCCTGTCAGCAGAGGCTTTTTTAGTATGGATTGCACAATAACAGAAAATGGATCCACACCGTCTCACAACAGACAAAGAAATCACAGCTGGAGGGGCGGGCACCTTGAAAACAGCAAGCCTGACTCAGAGCGACAGCACTTGTCCATCACTGCAGCACTCATGAAGCCTTTCAAACCCACACAGAGATAAAAAACGTTGATGATACCTGGATGGTGGGCTGGGCTGTCTGTTGGGGTTGGGGCTGAATGGGCTGGACGGCCACCTGAGGCCGCGGCTGGAGGAGTGGAGGGCTGCGGGTCACCTGCTGCACCGAGGTGACTGCCACCGGGGAGGGGGTCTGTGCAGGAGTGAGGGGGGTGAGAGGAGGGGTGAGGGGTACAGACTGGGGTGTCTGGGAGGCAGCAAGGCTAACAGTGGCGCTCTGGTAGACAGCAGGGGTTGGTGTCTGGGGAGTCTGAGGGGTTTGAACGGCGGGTCGTGCGGTGGTGCTGGCGCCGCCGCTCTGTGCCGAGTTCATCTGATCCTCAAACAGGTCTGGGAAGTCCCCCACCTGGTTGCTGACAAACTGCAGCATCTCTGAGGAGACGGAGACACAGAATGTACGTTACAAGTCTGCATTTGATGAAGAAATTCAAAAGTTTCAAAAATGTGAAGAAAAAGGAAAAGGTAGATAATATTTTGGCTCCTGAAATGTGATGGTGGGACCTGGTAATATTGTTTTGGAGGAGGTCGTTGAAATCATGAGGAAAAAGATTTCCACCACATAACTTTTTAATTGTTTTTGTATGTTTTTATAGTATGTCATATAATAATTGAATGCTTTTAATAAATAAAACTTTTCTCCTTTCTACCTTTTTTAAGGTTTCCCT
Organism: Serranus cabrilla; assembly: GCA_903364295.1. Classification (NCBI taxonomy): domain Eukaryota; kingdom Metazoa; phylum Chordata; class Actinopteri; order Perciformes; family Serranidae; genus Serranus; species Serranus cabrilla. The sequence goes on along the minus strand of CAFUXE010000224.1, from coordinate 582,334 downwards.
TTTTTATACATAATAAATTCAAATAAAAATTTGCAACAAAAAAAGCCAATTAAGAAAGTGTGTAATTGGGGACAACTCTTATATTAATTCAATAATATTGGACAAAAGTAGTCTAAAGGGTCCTATACTGTAAAAAAAAAAAAGAAAAGAAAAAAAATGTCCATGTCTACCTTTGTATTATAAAGCAGGTCTGGGTGATATATAAATACACCAAAAGTATCAGAACACTCAATCAATCCACAGCACATATTCAAAAACTGTCTTTTGAACATGAAAACGTGTAAACATGGTCTAGTGGAAACTCAAAATTTAAGTAAGAACTGAAAAATGAGCACAACAACAATTCTACAATGTTGAGTTGTTAAATACTGAGAAACAGAATTTTACAAATAAAAAATACTATCAATTTAAATTGACGGTATCACTTAACTTCAGTTACAGTTACAACAACATTATAGCACCAGCAGGTAATAATCTACATCCTGAACGTCCTTGAGAAAAACTCTTCAATTGAAACTCAATATCGGGAAGCAAGGTTGTCCCACTGCAGATCCTGCTTGGATGTGTGACGGCTGTTTACTGCTGCCAGATAAGACGAGTAAAAGAGAGTGAGCATGGACTGGCCTTGAGTCGGCACATGCACACACAGAAATGCTACTGTTGTGGTCATAAACCAGCGAAGAGATGGGAGAGAAAGCAAAAGGCCTTCAAACAGATAGCCTTGAAAAGTCGTGCAGTAATCTGACTGATGGCCCAGAAAGACAACAGCAGCAGGGTCAAAACTGATGGATGCATCAAACTATATGGGATTTCATTTTGGGAATTCTCCAAAGCGATACAGTAAAAGTGCTTTATTTTGAAGCAGAGTTTTCCTTAAATTGATCAAATGCTTAAATTTATCAGTGACGGCCAGGATTTTCTATTCCCTCCAACCCAAAATGAAAGAATAATGTCATTTTCTCCACAATTTAATGAGGGACATTTAGTTTATTGATGAAGGACACAGGTTAAACGTTTAAACTCCCTGCAACTATGATCCAATTGATCTGATTTCCATATGTGTAAGTTGTATAAAACGCCTTATTTTGAAACACAGATATAGTTACAAGTTCAGATGCTATTTTATAGAAAATATATAGGTATTTACGTATACATTCTGACAGTGTATTTCCTCATCACCCAGGTGATACAATGCTAAAAGTGTTTGTATTTGTTAACTTCTCTTGACATATGAGATAAAAACAGTTTACCAAGAACACACGCTTGTTGTCCAATATGTGGAAAACACCATGTTTTTAATGCTCCCACGGGACTTTGGAACGTCAAGGCTTTTGACAGCTGCTTTACAGCGTCCATGTGTTGGAAGCTGCCCTCACTGATCTACAGTAGATCACTGATAGTGTGCAGGATCTCAGCCATCAGGGTCAGTGAAGTGTCCCTGAGCAGAGCCTGCAGCCTTGAACTTCTTCCTACTGTGCAGCACAGGGCGGCTGTGTGCCACAATTGGTAGAGCGGTCGCCTACTGATCTGAGGGTCGGTGGTTTGATCCCTGAAGTATCCTTGGACAAGATACTGAACCCCAAATTGCTTCCGATGCTGCGCTCATCGGTGCTTGATTGTATTCCTGTTTGTGGCAGGTGGCACCGTGTAGGGTAACCTCGGCCACCAGATTGAATGTGTGTGAGAAAGGGTGAATGAGAGCAGTCTGTAGTGTAAAAGTGCAAAGTCGTCGCAAAGACTAGAAAAGCGCTATTTAAGTCCATTTTACCATTTACCACAGTGAGACCAGACAATCGAACAGAGCACGTTTACTGTTTCACAGTATGTTTGGGCACAGCCCCACTGATGACACGGTACATAATAATCTGAATGGGAAAATATATCACAGATGACCAGTAGCACTGACAATCAGAGACAGTGCAAGTCATCGGTCACTTTGCCTGTGTTACACATAGAAGTTAATATTCAGTCACTACTGTACTTTGTGGCTTCATAATGACTGACTGAGTTTGTCATCTGGTTCACTAGAAGTGAGGAGCGGCACTCCGGTATTTTGTTTGCACAAATGAATCATGAGGTGACATGTCCTTTCAAAAAGCTGAGAATGGAAAAATGGTGAAAAAACTATGCTGTCATCTTCAATCTTTTAAAAAAAATCTCATTGTGATATCATATTTTACTACAAACACAACACAAAAGGGATAAGGTACAAGAATAGATGTGTGAAGCAGGGAAGATAATACAGTTCAGAAATAAAACTTACAAACAATACAACACAAAGGGTTCATATGCATTAGTGAGATATTAAGTTTTTTTTTCTCAATGGCTGTTGACCAGCAAGAAAGTTTGAAAGATTAAGTCTAAATGGAGTCGGTTTCAAAGCCTCACTCCACAGCTGGGATGAACATTTGCATAGTGATATCTGTGCCCGTCTATATAGAAAACTATTATCATTTTAAAGCAAAAAATGCCACTGTATCAGCTGCTGTAAGTTTTCCCCTCTAAAATCCTTATCAGTATTGTTCTCAAAAATTCCATATCGGTCGGGCTCTACTACCAAGGGTCACACAATACCAACTGCCACACCAAGGATGGTATAAATAACTGTGTATGTGAAGTCTGAGGTCAACAGTACTAGATGGTTATAAACAGTGACAGCAGTTCCTACATTCTGAACCATATTAATGTTCATCATGGAAAACCTAGAACCTCAAGGTCTGATGTATATCTGCGCACATCACGTGGGCAGACACACTATGAGACCGTGCACTTGTACACCTCCACGGGGGGCAGCCCGTTGATGACAGACAGGACAAAGCAGCCCTGAGCCCTCAGAGCTCCAGACAAGCTTACACAAAGGATAAGTCCATCAAAGGGGGACAGTTTCCTAGGCTGCTATGCGCAAAGAAAATAGGTTATGTAACCAGAGTGCAGTTGCTAAGAGAATAATTGGGAGAGGGAGAATGTTCTGGATGAATATAGGGTCAATTGCACGAGCCCTAACAGGGGCCTCTAAGACCTTACAATCTTTGAAACGCCCATCTGAAGAACAAAAGTCAGTCACTTTGGAGGTCTGCAGTCAACTAGCAATGAGACCTGTCACTGTCTAGCTTAGGTTTTAATAAATGTAAAAATTCTCTAGCACATCATTAGGGAGATGGGGCCTATAATTTCTCTAACAGAGGTCCATTTTTTCTGCAGTTGGCTGCTCTGCTTGATGGGAACATTTAATTTATCGATTAGCCGCAGGCCAAACAGAGACTGAATGAGTCTGTCTTTTGGCAGCGCGCCTGAAAATTCATCAGTCAACTCTCAGTTGTCATTTCGTTCTCTCTCTCACACAATCTGTACATTCCTGTCTTTCACACAATGATTAAGTGGGATTACATAACTGTGGCCGGGGGGGTGTTGTCTGCCCGCTCTGTCCAAGGGCCCCTTTGGAAAGAGAATCAACAACACACACAAAGGCAGGTAGAGTTTCTGAAATGTTTTCTTCCTGAACTCTTCTTTAAAGATAGACTACATGGTATCAAGTCTGACTTAACCGCCATATTCTTTTGGAATATATGGAAAGTGGTCAAATTTCCAATTTCGCCAATCTGGATTTTGATTTTCATAGCAAAATCAAATTGCTTTTCAGTTTAGAAATTACCGTTATTGTTTGGTCTTGTTTAGTTTAACAGTTAACCCACTGCCCATCAAGCAGTAGACAAAGGATAGAGATCTCTCTCTCACACACACACACACACACACACACACAC
>CAFUXE010000224.1:539299-575759 GCA_903364295.1 Serranus cabrilla | reverse complement strand
GTGTGCGGTCCTGCTGCTGAGGCTACACTACCCTGAGCTACAGAAGCAGCGGCTACGCCTGCTGATGTGGTTTCTGCTCCACCGACGGCTGCTGTGCTGAAAGCTGCTCCCTCCAGAGCTGCACCTACAGCAGCCCCAGCTCCCATGGCACCTCCCACACCTGCTGCCACACCGACAGCAGTCGCCCCTATGGCACTAACCTGCCCCAGGGCATCCAGAGCACCCTCCCTCGGACTAGCAGCTTCAGCCCCAGCAAGAGTTCCAACAGACCCACCCAGAACTCCACCTGTAGCTGCCCCCAGAGCCACTGCGGTTTTCCCTGAGGCTACGGCCACTATGGCCCCCACAGCTTTCCCTACACCGGTGCCTCCTGCTACGGACATCCCAGCTAACTGACCTGCAGCAAAACCAACTGAGTTCCCCACAAAAGACGCCCCGGCTGCAGCTGCTAAAGGGGCAGCCGCCCCAAACACCGCCCCCACGGCCATACCTGTGGCTCCAGCAGCCACCAGGATCTTAACCCTCTCCAGCACCCTGGCAGAGAGCGCAGCCTCCCTCCTCGTGTGAATCAAGGATGAACGGAGAGAGTGGCGCCTGCTCACAGCCCGGCTGCGCCTGCCTCTGAACTGGTCCCTACATTGTTCAACTCTGCCTCTCAGGAAGCTGAAGGCGTTCCCTCTGCTCTCCTCCGTCCACCTCTCCACCCTAAAATCCTCCTCACTTCCTCTCTCCAACTCCCTCCTCCTGACCCCTTGCCATCCTCTATCAGCGCTTTCTGCTGTGTTGAACTCCAAGTCACACTTTCTTCGTTTTGCAAGTTTATCCTGTTCTTCCAGGCTGCCATTGTTTCCCCCTTGTTCTTCCCCCTCTGCTTGCCCTCGCTCGCTCAGCATCCTTTTCTGCTCCTCCCTGATGGCAGCCTCTGCTTCTAAAAACATGGTATTGGTGTAAAACCCTACATTGGTCAGCTTCACCATATTGTCCACCTTCTTTAAGAGCTCTTTAACCTGCACTAAGTTGCTGGGATCTCTGTTGTTGAGAACGTGGTACCTGCCCCCACACCTGTCAATCAGAGCCGTAAGCCCAGCAGGTGCAGTCTCCCTCAGATATTCTTCAATCCCGATGCCCTCCAGGTCATCACCCCTGGTAAAAACAACCACTGTGTGGTGACGGACAGCATCCTCCCCGAATATCTCGATCAGCTCGCAGGCAGCCTGGTGCTCACTGTCTGTATAACGTCCTATGGGCACCACCAGGAGGAAAGCATGCGGCCCAGGGGCAGAGAGAGACACACATTTGGCTACCTCTGCATGGATCCGCTCCACACTCAGGTGGGTGTCCCCAAACCCTGGCATGTCAACCACCGTAACTCTCCTCTTCCTCCTCTGTGTGACAGTCTGGCCATCCTCCTCAGCATCCTCTTCCTCTGTGAGCTCAGTGTTCCCAAGCTGGCAAATCTGGGTGACAGAGCTGGCACTGATCTGTGACAGGAACTGCTTCCGGCCCAGGATGGTGTTTCCAGACGCACTCTTGCCGGATCCGGTCTTTCCAATGAGGACAAGCCTGAGCTCTTCCTTCCATCTGGTTTCAGGGTCGTCTCCTTCTTTCTCACCCTCCATATCCATGGACGCCTTTTCACTTCCTGATCCTCTGTTGGAAAAACTGCAGAAAGTAGAAACAGAAAGTTTCTGTAACTTCATGAGACTGCAGATATATTTAATTGAATTCGTACACTGCACGCTTATAACCATAAATTCAAATCAATTCAAACACTATAACTAAGGAGCAATTTGAAGAAGCACATGAAGTAGTACAGTAACACACTGTAGGCAAAATAAAAAAAGTATACATAAAATATCCAAGTAATAAAAGAATGCAGAAAATGATCACTACATATTACGATAATAATGATCTAAAAGGATTAGTGTAGAAATAAGCTGTACACATTAAACCATAGAAAGACAATAAATAGACTATACAAACTATTTATTAAGTTTCTGAGTTAAAACACAGCAGGTAGGACTTTTGTTACGTGCAACAAGCCCAGAAAGGTCAGCGCTTTTCAGGAAGGATCTGGCCAAACAAAACACCAAAAAGGTTAACTAAAGTAACATTATATAACAGTTAACGCTAGCTGAGAAAATAGCTAATGTTACCCACTAGCTATGTGCGTATGTTTGATGTTTACAACACAGTTACGACCCAGTACCACCCACCATTGACACCATTATATCAGATATCAAATGCAGAGATCGCGTTTAAATCCCGACAGCCCCCCTGTAACCCCTGATATTTATTAGCAACCCAACGGCAGCTACTTTTATCACAGCTAATCTGACATTAGCATGCTAGCCTTAGCAGGTTGTTAATTTATGAAGCGTCAACGATCGCGACATGAAGAGATCATCTTACCTCAGCCCACGTTATTAGACTCCAGTCAGTCCTTAAAGAAGTCGTTTCTTCTCTGCATTTAACTTGTAAGGTTGTATGTTGTGTTGAGCTTCGTTCAACCCAAACAAAAACACTGGACTTTAGTTGGTGAAAGTCAGTTTGGTGACTGCCTGCCCTCTGTTGGCTGATCTGTACAATTAGCCGTCAAACAGACACTGTGGGAATATAGTGAATACATATTTCATTATTTTTTGCAATAGTTGGAAAAATCTTTTAATTTATTAAATATCATAGCATGGGTATAAGTACTTCATTCAAAATCCTATTTAAGTGAAAGAAAAAAAGTAAGTATGATCAAGAAAAGGTACTGAAAAGGTACTCGAAGATTGTTCATTATGCAGCCAAATGGGACATTTAGTTGTACATTAGCATTATTATATGCAAGGCTGAGTAGTAACGGATTACAAGACATCACATTACAAAATGAAAAAGTAACAGTAATCAGACCAGGTTACATTAGTTTGTGTCATGGTTTATACTACTTGATTAAAATTTTAATTATGCTGCCAGTTCTGTTGATGGCAACATATCTGAGTGTGTTAATACCAAACAAAGATCCCAACAACCAACTCAAACTGACCAAGGGACAAATTTCTTTGTCTTCATGATAAATGAGCATATGAAGTATATTAGGCTGTATAAAGATCATGATCATTCATGGTGATGTCATTTCATCACATCTAGGGTTTGGTAGTGGCAGATTAAATATAAATGGGAATACATAATCAGATTACAAACACTAAGTAACTATAATAAAACCAGATTACAAGTGCAATTAGATTATGGATAGAATTTACTCCTCTTGTGCTGCCAGTTTTGTTAAAAGTAACTCAACTAATATTTGTTTTTGGTTATTTAAATGATTTATGGATAGAGGATTCCCATATGTTACAGAATACACAAAACACCTGTTGTTTGTGCCAGTGCTGCTGTTGTTTTTAGATTTGACCATCTGTAAACGCTGAATATTAAATAAAGTAAAGTTAATTTTATTTGCATTGGAAATGTTTTATGTTAAAAGAGAAAAATATATTTGTGGAACTTACATTTTTATGGTTGTGTGCATTTCTAAGTATAGGATGCAATATATTCTTAGAACTTGAAGTAATCCAACTATATTCAAATGAGATCTTTTCTTGTTATGAAATGTATTATGTAACTAGTTACAAAAATGCAATCTGCCCCAACCCTGATTATATAATATTATTATGGGCACATCAGAGCTAATGTTATTAATTAAAACTGTTGGGTGGTTTAATTCCCTGTATCACAATGCATTTCATATACTCATTATATGTAATGTAATGAAACGTATGGAAGTAAAATGTTCAATACAGTGACTTCTCAAAAGTAACTTGTACAATACTTGAGTAAATATACTAAGTTACTTCACACCTTTTTTTTGTATATATCAGAGTCACTTTATTTCATTAAATTTGATAACAAAATGGCTTCTTCATTCTGCAGCAATGATATTCTTTCTCTGAATATACATATAGTTTTATAACAGTCGTAATACTATTTCAAAATTACACCAATCTCAATTCCATAGATCTAAACCATTAAAATATGTCAATTTCCATCAAAGAAACAGAAAAAGACGAAACAATAAACCAGATATTTAACACAGAAACAAGTGCAGGGTCGTGTGCTGCACTTCTGGTTGACAGATTTCCAAACAGGATAAAATAATTCTTATTAACTCAGGTCATAAACAGAAACAAATACTGAGATTGGAGAAAAAGGAATGCAAAATATGTGAAGGGACAACTCACTGATGAGGAAAACTGTCCTTCAGACAAATGAAACATGACAGTCCTTAAAACTTTGAGCAGCATTAAGAACATAAAGCTGCCGATTCAGAAACATCCCTCTAGAAATATCTAACAAAGCTCAGGGAAAGGGGAAAAAATAACAAAAATAAATTGTACTCCGTCGTCAATTCAAGCTAAACCTAACCAGAAACAGGCCGAATTGAATAAGGTGAGGAAAAATGTAGATTTGGTAAATGCGTATTTGAAGCATATGGGTTCAACACATTAAATCTAGACCAGACACAATACAGTGGGGGTTTCTTTTAAGATTATACTAAAATTAATTATATTCCAAAGTACAGTAATATAATCCTCAAGTTATCAAAAATGAGTTTCCCTTATCAGCTCCTACGTCAGACACGCGTTTAACTCCAATACGTTAGATTTTCCAATTCTAGATCGCTGTAGGTGTACAGGGACTCGAGCCTTTGTCAGAAACTGACTAACCTCCACTTATTTGTGTCACCTTGAGGGTTCCTCTCTTGTTTTCAGCAGAGCACCTGGCTTTTGTACAAGTGATGACAGCTTTTATTTCCTTCACTGTCGTCGGAGTCTACAAGTCAAGCCACCCCTTGTGGACTGTGCGTACGCTCCTTCTTCTTCTTCTTCTCTGCTCTCCACAAGCACGGAGGTGCAGCGCTGCTATAGCTCGGTGCGGGAGCGCGAGATGCGAGGGCCTTTCCTGATTTCTTTCCTCTTCTCCTCTTTCCTCCTCCTCTTCTCCTCCTCCCTCAGGATCTTCTGGAAAGCCTCGGCGGTGTGAAGCACCTGAAGCACACGAGTAAGGGAATTTTCATGAGATAACGTTATGTTAGGGACGACATTATAATAAAGCAAACATCTGTCAGTGTAAGTATTTAACAAAAGGGTCATTAAAGGAACACGTCATCAGGGTCCAGTCACTTCTGTAACACACACTTTTTTGACAACCTTTACTAGATATTATTATTTAAAACACTTTCTCATAAACAGTCTCACATGTTTGTGGGCGTGCTGCTTGTACCTGTGAGTCCAGGCAAGTAGCGCCATGTGCAGGTTCATACTTGTGCAGAGCACCACAGAAATGTTTTAAAGTGCACATATTATGAAATACTTGTTTTTTTCAATTCATTAAGACAACTTAGACGAGAGCCAGACCCACATACGACAAATTACTTTTTTACTTTTTCAGTTGCTGTTTATAGGCTTAAGTACCAAGAATATTCGGTTAGGGAAAAGATCCTGGTTTGTGTTAAAATAAACTCCTTCAGAACATCAACCATATGTTGGGAAAGCTAAAGGGCTTTCTGGCAAAAAAAAGTTTTGAAGGAGTAACTTTTCCCATGCTGACCAATCAGAGCAGAGTCAGTATATCAGACATAAAAAAATGAATATTTTTTGAACATTAAAGTCTGTTCAAATAGAAACCCAAAATACAAGTATGAATCTGAAAATGAGCAAAATCTATTTCCTTAAGTAAGTTCCTTAGTAAGATAAATGAGACTTTGATTTTACTGCAGGAGTTGTGTGAGAGTGTGTAAATGTTGATATTTTGATATAATTTTATCACCACCACCATCTACTTCAATTCATCAAGGGTTACATGTTCCCCGTGCAGGCAAAACAAAGCCTTCACCACAAATTTAAGAAACAAGTTATTAACACACCAATGATCACTTAAGTATTCCTTTAAGAGCGGCTGAGAGTGGGAACACGTGTACGCATCTTACTCACATCGTCTCTCTCCGTGCGGTACGGGTTTATGAAGTCGGGGGATTTCTCCGTTATTCCCAGTTCCTGCGACATCTGAGAGATGAGTAGAATAGACAGCAAAAAAGGAGGAGGGGGCAAATTAGAATTTCTTCAAGAGAGAAAAGGAATTAAAAATGAGGCACTGTCACATCACTTACTCTGCAGCTAAAAGGCAGCATGAGGCAAGCAGTTGCAGACAAAATCGATATTTCTTCTAAGTACTATAGTTTATTATTTTATCATTCAGCTGTAGAGCCTGTGAGCTACGTGAAACAGAGAGGAAGGGATGAGGAACTAAGAGTGGGGTTACTGAGGCACAAATGAGGGCTGGATTACACACTTTCAGCTAACTGCTGCTGCCTGGAGTCTCAGAATTAATCCACAATATAATCCTCTTGGCACATTGCTAAGGTCACAGATTAATCCTGCAAGAGTTTAGTTCATTAATGCACACATTAAACAGAGAATATCGTTTTATCTGCATTGCTCTTTAAGTTGCAAAGGTCACAATACATCACAGACAAATTTGATGACAAATGACACATTCAGCAGTGAAGTGTTGAGCGCTCACATGACGAAACTAAAACACCCACATCTGCATTAAAACCTGAACCTATCAGGGTTCTGTCACGTTCACACCACTGTGCGCTTTAGATTTTTAAATGTTTTCCATGTTCTCACTAAATTCTTCTGCAGAGAAAATGAATTCATTTCATCATGTGAAATCCACAACATGTTCAGTCTTTTCAGATGGTGTGCCGGCATCGCTGAACTTCTTCCCCACAGACCAGATAAAAGATTTGAATCCCGGATAAAGAAAGGACTTATAACCTTTCTCTCATTTATACACAAAAGTGCACTACAAAGTTTCCAATCTCCGGAGGGCAAACTTGGCCTGGAGCAGAATGACTTCTTCAGATACCTTCAAGTACGACATTATTTCGCTCTGAAGTGCAGACTTTCACACTCATCGATAGCAGCGTCAGAGTTTCATATAATCCTGAAATCAGCCCCCAGTTCAATACCAAATAAGTTTCGCAACATTCTCTTTTAGAATAAAAATGAAACCACCCTGTACTTAAAAGAATAATGGGATAAAGAGGCAGAAAAGAGCCTTGTGGGGGAATTTGCAGTTTTCAATGGTCCTTAGCTAAAGTGAAAGCATTGGAGAAAAAAACAAGAATACCAGTTTGGCATGTTGGAGACAACAAGGCTCAATGGAAGCAAATCACTTTCAGATATTTTGGAACGCTCCAAAATTGAGTTTATATTGGAATGGTATTCACACAACATTAAGCATGTTATTCAAGACTGGAATGACCCTGAACCTGGAGTCTGTTAACAGAGGAGGGATACAAAGCTGCTGCAGGCCCTTCAGGCAACTAGGAGAAAAAAATCAATCACAGGAAATAATAAAAACATGGCTTAGTCTTTAAGGAGCAAAAAAAAGCAATGCTATCAAATTTTGAAATAAATGGATTGATTTTTTTAAATTCAGCAACGTAGCTCTCCAGTGACATTTAGCAGAATGGTTGCCAAGCAAAACACGGACACAGCTGCTAACAGTAAATACTTTTGCTTTTTTTTTTTTTGACCCTTAGTAACCTTGGTTGGATTTGTGAAGCAGCTGGCACCAAGAGCAGGACCAGCTACTGCTGGACTCTCCTGATCCCATGATGCCCACTGCGTCTGTGTGCGCTAACTATCGCTGATCAATATATTTTAGCATTTCTTGTTGCTGTGAAACAGTGGTTGGCTGAAGTAGTAACTAGAGCCTGACAGATACATGGGTTGACAGATGTTATTGGCTGATATCGGCCTATTCAGTATTTGTGTATATACTATATGATATGTGCCACCATGGACACAATATATAATGCAAAAAAATGTTGCTTGGTGTGATTTAGAAATGCTGTCAGCTATTAATTTTTTCAATCCTTTCAATAGTCAGCAATTGACATAGACTAACCAGTGGTTATAGCTTTTTATTTCATTCCTATTTATTCTTCATTTCCTTCGTTATAATTAATAGCATTGGCTGACAATGTAATACAGTGTTTGTATAATAATTTATAAAAATGTTAAATATAATTTAATAAAGTTTTGTGTTTTTAGAAAGTAGCTCTCATTTGCAGAGTGGTAAAAAAAATAATCGTTTCACAAAAAATCAATTTTCAATGCAGCTCAAAAAATTTATGTATGAGCCACCACATCAGTTATCGATGAATTCCCCCGTCTGAAATCTGTATCAGCATCCGTATCAAAAACCCCATATCGGCTGGGCTCTAATAGTAACTGTATGGAGAAGCAATAAGCCATAAGAGGCCGTGGATTTGAATGAGGGGGCCTAACGACGGCCCTCTGCTGATCAGAAATCAGTGTAAACCACGGGCCTCCTGCCTCTGATTGCTTTACACTCCTTGAAGTTAAGATGTCGGACTGGATATTTTTCTGGGTTTGTGTGTACATGTTCTGTGAATAAATCAAAAAGCTTTTTTAACCTTTGTGATATTGTCTTTTCCATGTTCAATAAAATCTAAATAAAAAAAGAAAACCAATTTAAAGCTTAAACAAAGGCACAAGCTGAAAGAATTTTCAAGGCATTTCCTTTAAGCCCTTGAATGTGGTTTGAGTCCACATTTCTAGCAGCTTCATCTAACCAACAACACTTTTTGTTTCGCTCTGCAGGTGATCTCACAAATATTTTCTCCAGCCAGTTAAGAGCAGTGCTTAACAGTTGGATTCAAACACACAGTCCTTTTCTTTCTTCTTTTTTTTGACACCCTCACTGCAGAAGATATCAGTGGATTATGCTATTATCAACAGGTAACCATAGTTACAATAAGTACAGGATAGATGATTGAATAGTCTTACCAGTGTGAGGACGTGTTGGTGGGCTCCTCCAGTGAAAACTCCTGTTTGGTTACAGAAATTCAGTCCCCAGCGCAGCAGCCCGTCCCAGTCAGTGTTCCTGTCGTAGTAGTGGTGAACAATACGGGGGAAACGCAACGCCACGTCGCCGAAAAACGCCGTATTCTCCACTACATGGGAGTAAGCTGCAGAAATTCACAGAGAGGAAAGAGAGAGAAAGGTTAATCAGAAGAAACAGTCCACTTTGAGGACATATTTGTGCTGACAAACCACACAGAACATGCTGATAAACAGAACAAAGAGCAAAATGCAGCTCAAGCTGATGTCGTTCAGGAAACACTCAAACAGTGTGCGGGGTCGACTAAGCCTGAAGAACAGGTACGATGTTATTTGTGACATTCAGACAGACGTTAAAACTGATTTTATTGGCACCCGCTGGCACCAAAAGGAGATAAGGATGAAAGACTGACGGAGGTGGAGCTTTCAGAAACGGGTAACGGAGCACAAGACAAACCAGTCACAGGTGATGGAGACAAACAGAGTGTGAAAGACACACTTGATGCTGCTAAATAAAGTAGCTTACATAAGTAGCTCAAGAGACAAGGGAAAAAAAAAGAAAGAGAAAAGCTGAGGTGTGAAAATGAATCAGACCTTCTTTGATCTTATCGTCCATTGGGAAAGGGTCATCAGGCTGCATGTTGGCCGCAACCAGGATTTGTCTCGAGTCCTCCAGCACCTAAAGAAAGAGAAAAACAGCTGAGCAGTCAGATTTGTTTACTTAACGCTGTTACTCTGGGATTTAAAGCAACCACAGGGAGTTATTTTAACCGATGAAGCAGTTTCAGTTTAATACTGACGCCTATGAATAACCAAAATAAACAAATGAGACCATCTGCGAGATGACTGGCTCTTCCTATATAGTAATTCTTAAAGCCTGTCGCTGCTGTAAATCATTTTGTCTGACAGTGAAAATCAGACAAAACTATTTATGGCACGCGAACGGGATGAGTCGATGTTTACATTTCCCCAGGCAGTCTGACTAAGTAGTAGGAGTTGTGATGTCTTTCTGGGCCTCATGGCAGTGATAAAATGTAATCAAGTACATTTACTCAATTACTGTACTTGCATACATTTTTGAGGTACGTGCACTTTACTTGAATATAATTTATTGTAGCTTTATACTTCTACTCCACTACATTCTGAGGCAAATATCGCCGTTTTTACTCCACTACATTTAGCTCAATTTAATGTGATTACACTGTTTTTAATTAAATGCATCAAAAATAAAAATACAATAATATATTTGGAATATAAGATCAATGGGTCATTCTGAATAACGAGTACTTTTACTTTGATACTTTAAGTACATTTTGATGCTGATACTTTTGTACTTTTACTTCAGTCAGTTTTGAATGAATGTAGGACTTTGAGATGTAGTAGATCTGAATACTTTTTCTCTTCCTGGAGGCTTCACCTGCAGTCCTCTGACCACCAGTTTACATGAAGAATACAGACGACTGCCACCTGCTGGTAAAGGAAGTTATTTCCCCTCACGTGGGCGCAGAACATTTGTGCGAGTTGGACCTTGGCTGTGGTCTTCAAAGCGTATCCAAGTGCAACTTCTTGCTGAGACAATAGCCATGTTTCCATTAAAGCACATTTCGAAGCATCAACTGGTTTAAAGTGAATAAACAAAGCTGCATAAGCTTACTTTGGTCAGAAGATGGCGATGTACTGTATTGCTGCAGGCTAATCCATCAGTAAACAGTAGAAAAAGTAGAGATTGAGTTTGCTAAGCTCACAACTTTGGCCACCCACAAGAGAAAATGAAGAGAAGTCTTCAAGAATTGGATTCAGTTGTGCAACACAAAAGCGTTTCCATCTCCTGTTTTAACTATTTTCTGAAAAAGACAAAAACCACTTCAAGCAAGCGTTAAAACTTTTAGGCACAATTTTTGTTGCAAAGTTTTATCTAATTTTGGTGTCTCCATCAAGCATTTCTCCTGCGAATCTTCAAAATGTGCATCAAAATTTGTTGATGGAAACACGGCTGCCTTTGTCGCCGCTGGGTCTTTGATGCTGGTTTGGTGCGTCTGAGCCTTAAAAACACACACTGAGCACAGCGAGAGACCGACTGAGATCAGAGGCAGAGCATCTACGGGGACAGTATATCGAAGAGATAAAAGCAGGAGCACTGTTAAGCACTCAGTCTCACACTCGCATACACGGAGCCGTATAGAAATGCTGACAATGTGCTTCAGCCACTGAAGGTTGACTACGCTAGTTGTCCTTGAGAGGCACGCAGATGCATAGATAACAGTCCTCTTGGAGGATGAGGCACACTGTGAAGCAGAGCTCGGAGCTTAGTGTGAGTGAATGGCACTCCGAGCAGCTGAGTCGGAATAAACATTCAAATGAATGCGAGGCAACACGCTGATGAATGTAATCGTTGGATTTGGAGCTTTGATTCTGTGTCGGGCTGCGAACCTTCTCATCCTTCAATCTCCTGAGACCGTCGAACTCATAGACGCCACTGATGCAGTTAGTGGTTTTTTGATGCTAGTGTGGCCTCATCTGAGCTTGATTTTTACTGCTGCTGCCCACAGACTATGTGAGCATATGATGTGAGAGTGCACACACACACACACACACACAGCTTACCTTGAAGAGGCCTTTGAGCATGATGTCTATGATCTTGTACTGCTGGTTGATGTCGTTCAGCTCGACCAGATTCTTGAGGGCGTTGAGCTGATCTTTCCTCTTGGTCTCAAACAGCCGCTTGTCTAATAAGAGGAGGTCAGGAAGACACACACCCTCCACATGGATAGAACTCACATAAATGCTCTCTCATGCAACCATCTGTCACATTAAAAGGCACAGAGACACTCAGAGACTTGCACACACACACACAGACGGACACATTCTGTGCATTTGGCAGCAGCTCTGCACACTCGCAGCAGAAGGATACAGATCTCCAGGTTGGAGTCATGTCTCAGTCTGTGCGTGTCTGAGTCTGCCGAGCTGAGGGCGGCAGCGGCGAGCGCCAGGACCACGGCACACACACTCCGCATGGTCAGCAGGGGTCAGCAGAGAGGCACTCTCCTGCACAAAAAGAGGACAAGCCCAATTGTTAAACATCTCAATACAGGCACGCAGTTGTGCAATTCCAATTTGTTAAAGGCTTACAGAGAGAAGACTGAACATCTGAAAAGAGAATTCTCTGAACGAGGACTGTCATGCTGAACACATTTTCTTTTGATACAGACATTTTGCTTTCATCTGAAAACAGTGAAATAGTTTCTTATTCATGAGGCCATTTTTTCTTCTTCCAAAAGCAGCTAGAAAGGCTCTCTCTCTTGTGATACTTGTGGAATACGTGAAATACAGAAACATGCAGGGGATAAGTGGTCAATATGGAACACTAGAGGGGAGCCGACGTTTGAAGAGAGGCTCCTTATGTTCCTTTTAAAAGACACATCTGATGTCTGGCACTTGCATAATCCCCAGAGCACATTTACAATCTCTGTACCAGACTCCATCTCCCCTCCCCGTCCCCCTGGTTTCTCCCTCCAAAAGCAGTGGTCGTCTCCAACATTTTCATCCAGTTGCAACTTCCTTTTTTCCCTCAGAGGCTTTTTTTTTTTCATTCGAAAGGGAAGGATGTGAGCGAGAAGATAAATACAACAGCTAAAAATAGGTCCTCATCAAATGAAAATTTGATGAAAGCCAAATTTTTAAGAAAACATTAGCAGAAAACAGAAGTAACCAGAGGGAGGGGGGGGAGACAATGTTGATGAAAAGCTACAAGATATAATTCACATAATTCATGCATAATTTAGCAAGGGTTCCATCAATGATAGTATCAGAGGGAGGCAGAGGGGGACGGGGGCTGGGTGAGGGGGTGTAGGACACGCAGGCAGAGTCAGATGGGAGAAGGAAGAGATGAGCAGAGGGGCGTTGAGGCTTTTGGATAAAAGGGGAGAGGAGTGTGAAGGCGAGACCCTGCGGGAAATAACAGCTTTCCTGGTGAATATTTCATCCATTCATACCTTTGCTAAGACACAGCGGTGAAACTTACAGACGGGCAGATAGGAGAGATGGTGCACGATAGAGGCTTTGCAAGAGGATAATGAGCACTAGGGACTTGATTTTGCACCGACAGAATTGATCTTTACAAGCGCCCGGCTGCTGATTCCCGAATCTGAAGGACTAAGAAGTGAACAAACGTCTCGGGTGTGAATGTTAATTTAGACTGAATGAGCCCCCTTAAGAATCTCGCTGAAATCAGAGGAGAAAACGCATAAGCTCTCAGGCATACGTCCATGTTCTTATTTCTCAGTTTGTTCCTTCAGCTTCCTGCAAGGTGATTTTAAACCCAGACCAGTCCAGCTCCAGCCTGGACGGGTCCAACACCAATAACACACACATGCTCACTGTATGAACCCAGACTGTGTGACCTTCTGGATGTGTGGAAGAACATTAATCATTAATTAACACAAGATCCTGTTGGTGAATCTACAGATTTGAATAATCAATGAAGTTATGCTGCTACACTTATCATTTCTGCCGACGTTTAATCAGCCAGAGTCTGATCTGAGCACGGTCTATAAGAAAAAAAAAAACCCCCAAGACTGCAACATATCCACCCAGTGTGTGTGTGGGCTCGTCAGGCCTGCAGACCTCCTCAGAGATGCAAGCAGAGGAGGTCCAACGAGAGAGGACATAAGGCAACAGGTATTTAACTAAAAGCACCATCTGTGCTTCAGAGGAGTCATTTTAAATCAGCTAATTGAACATTCCAGGTGTTGAAAAGACTTCAGTGAAGGATACACATGTGCATCCTCACTCAGCTCCTCTAGGAAGCTTCCTCTCCCAAGATGCATTTTAGGAACTGTGAGCTCTTTCATGCATCATGAGATTGATTTCCTGGTCAGAGGCTGGAGCACAATAAGGCTTTCCGCAACTAAAGAAATTCTTAGTTGACCAACACTATGATTTTTGCAAAGTAACTGATTTGTAGAATTAATCAACAGATCTGTGAAACTGAGTTTCTCCACAAAGAATCATGCAAAAGCAACACTTTAAACCTTGTGACTACCCGGGATTGGCTCATACGATTCTTGGAAATAAGTAATTCAGCACGAAAACGGATTAAAAAAACATCTAATCAATTAAAGAAATCCTTGTCTACTAAGACAAAAACAACTGATAAAGACGGGGAGCCTGAGAGGACAGGAGGAGATGAGGAGGCAGAAAAAAGAGAAATGAGAATAGCCCACACTGTCCCTCTTCAGAGTGCTGATAACACGGATCATTTTATACTAAAACAGCCTTGTTTCTACAGCACATCAAGTGTCAAAAGACTAATTTTACAGCAGATATTATTCCAGATCTACCAATGTGATGCGCAAAAAGTGCAGTGAAAAAGAGCCAAAACGACTTCAGCGGTGGTCTCTGTGGTCACTGAAGTCTGTTATTTAAAAATAAAACTTTTTTTTCTTAGAGTCAGCAAAACAAGTGTTCCTGAAGACAGCTGAGTGAAGACAATGTTCGATTAAGGCCAATTTGTGCATTCTGAGAACATCTTTTGGGTAGCTTCCCAGCTTTCTGAGAAATGCAGCACTAAATATCCTTAAGTGCTGGTCGAAAGCCTCAATATTTCTAGATAACAGCCAAGCAGAAGGGGGGCCTTGTCTCTGCCGCGGCTCGTCCACTTATTTGATGTTCCTGTGTGCTTCCATGCAGTCAGCCATGTAGCTCTGACAGATATTTATTGGCAGAAAGGTTATCGCCACCAGCGCAGTTGAATGCGGTCAACACATATATCCAGCAGCCGCGAACATTTACGTGCAATTGGGCAAAGTGCTGAGACTTTAAGAAGCAGCGTAAGAAGGGCATTAGGAGCGGATCAATCATCTCTAATGTGGCATGGGCAGCGCAGAAATGAGAGTCTAAATGCATCCATTAACTGTAAGCAGGCTACTCTAATTATACAGGACGATCATTTAAGAAAATCTAAGTCATAGGAAGAGCTAGCAGCAAAGCTCTCACATTTTAAGATCAGATTACACTGAATGGGAGCAACTGTGACTTGTGCTGGGCTGCTTGGGGAGAAATGACACTTTGACAGATAAACCACTAACATCACATGATTTTCTCCCAGTGGTCATACAGCAGCCCCTACCTCCCCCCACAGCAGCACACACTGCACACACACCAGCCCAGCACACATCATGCAGGAGCATTAATACCACACAGCTGCTCTGCAAGACAAGTACTTTGCATGGATTTCCCTCCAGCTGACCCACTAATGGCCAGCATTCATGGTGGGAGTGCCTGGTGCAGATTTGGTCTCTTAATGTGGCACTCAAGTTGGATGAGGTGTGTTCGCCGCGGGGAGGTCTGAAGGCAGAGTAGTTCTCGCCGAAGCTGTGTAAACCCACGTAAATCTCTTGGCCGGAGGAGATTTTCCTCCTCTGCCAAACAACAATCTCCTGTGGCAGAGGCTGAAGTTTGATTTCCTGTGTGGGAGATCCAGGTTCCAGCTTTGTCAGATAAGTAGGCTAGTATATCGAATCATACTACACACCCGTGAAGATAGCTCCACTCTGAATTCCCCAGGGTGTGAAAACATGAATCTGATATTCTGCGATGCGATGTAACTGCAAATCTGTCCTTTCTCTAATCCCATTGGATAAGAAGAAGAAGAAAAAAAAATCTTCAATCAGGAGCTGGAAACAGTCCAAACTGTTAACCAACCAACTCTATGACATTAATTTCAAGAGGCAAAACTAGCCCTGGAGGCAAGAGCACTCCTGAGAGGATGGAACAAGAAGCAAGATGCTTATCAGACAGCTGGATGTGCAGCAGGAGTGGATCCAGATTCCCCTCAGGCTGCCAGCCTGCTGTGGGAGGTTTGGGGTTCAAGGACTGACACATCATCTCTCTCTCTCTGCCTGCATCTGCGAGCCGCTCTCCCTGTTATCATTCATGCAGAGGCACGGCCACGGACATGCGTAATGGTGATGATGATGGCAGAGTCTGGATAAAGACTGTCATGTGGACCATCAATTACAGATTGCTTAATTGATTGCATGCACCCTACCTGACCCGCGTTCCCTTCAGCTGTGTGAATGCACGAGCATCAATAATGAGTGAATTTACTTCATTAAAAGATGCCAACTGCGCGTTTGGTAAGAAGCTGAGATCTAAAAACATATCTATTAATGAAATACATCAACTCCGCAATACATCGCAATTATTTATACAAGGTTTCCTCGAGGGGAGCGCTTTCGGGAATTAACCAAGTATTTGAAGTCGCTCCTCGACCGATCGATCCCGCCTGTCACCGCAGCTGTATGCCCCGCGGAATCCATCAGCCAGCGGCCAGCACAGGTGATCCATCCAGCCGATAAAGCGCTGTACATTACAGCCACGAAACTCGCGGATCACTCACCGTGTTGTAGCGAGAAACGGCGGTGCCACACGGTAGCGATTACCGGGCAGCGTTTCCTCCAAAGTAGTGCAGTTTAACCTTTTTTTCCTTCTTATCTCCACACGAGACGTTTAAGGTCAGCCCGCCGATGAGGGGGGACGGGACAGTCGGTGTGCCCCTGTAGATCCTCAGGTGACAACAGCACGGAGGTGGAGGTGTTCATTTACATGCGGCTCTCGCTGCTCCACTCCGCCAGCGCCACGATAGCACCGGCTGGCTCGCCTTGGACGAATGACAGCCAGCGGGCGCTAACCAAGGAGGAGGATGTTGTTTCCGCACGGAGGATTTAAAGAGAGACACCTCCAGAGCGTGGGGGTGCGTTCCGTTTCCCTCATGCGTTTCCTCTGACATAATGATGTGCTGACGTTTTGCAAGCAAAAAAATAAAAATAGAAAAATATTTTTCATTAAAATGGAAAATAAGTTTTTTAAAAATAATCATTTTTGGGGGATGTGAACGTTAGTTGTGGACATTTTCGGGAAGGATTTTTTTATTGAAGTATTTTTTACTTTTTATTATTCATTTATAATGGTATTTCTTTATGTTTTATTCTGCTCTATTTTTAAGGATTTTATTGCACTTTTATTCATTTTGTTTTGGTCTTCTTTTATTTTATTCTGCTTAATCTATTTTTTTATTATTAATTTATTACTTTCTATTTATTTATGGCCCAATTCTTTATACCGATTTTGTGTTGTGGAGTTGTGAGTGAATGTGTCTTGTGGTGTCTGTCAAATCTAGAAGATGACATTTAAGTATAATTGTAATAATTGCCCTTCGGTTTGCATATTCACCTTGCTAATTAATAAAATAAAAACATAAAAAAAGAACATTTACTTTGTCTTTGAATTAAATTAACATAAGAAGACTACTCTCCTACTACTCCTATCTGACTTAATCAATAATAAAGCCTTTGCCCCAAACTGACCTCTTCCAAGCACAGCAGCTGAGCAGTAAGTCCGTGTCCACTTCACAATCAGTGCCAAACACACCACTGTCCTGCAGGCGTGGTCACACATATGGATGGATTACTGAACGGGGCTCCCCTGGACTTCACCTACGAAATGTCACTCAAAGAAAAGACTTACAGACAAAGAGGATACAGAGTGGACGCCAAAGAGACACAAAAATATCAAATTAGACAAAAAATGACCTCAAAGTGACAAAATGCCAATAAAAAAAGACAAAAATACCACAATGATACACAAAACCACAAAAGGATCCATAATAACTACAAAGAAATGCAAAACAACAACAGAAATGAGGCAAAACAATCACCAAATCTCTGTGCTGCTCCTGTGTAGGAAAGGTTGTGAGGCCTTTGACTCGTCTTGTCCCTGAAACACTCAGTTCTCACAGGAAGAAACAAAATAATTCTGACCATGTGGTTATTTAATAAAGAATCGATTCAATTTATTCATTGAATTACCAGAAAACATGCACTTTCGTGACATATATCATATAAGACATGAAACGACCTGTGGGAGACTTTGGCCGCACAACTTCAACTCTCTGTGTTATAAAACTATGAAGGGAAAAAGAGCCGAGGCGTGAGGGGTGTGGGACGAAGATAATCGCTGCTATGACCAGGTCAATTACTTCTGTGGGTCATTTTTCATTTTCATGTGTCCCATCAATCACTTCTATAAAGTCAAATGTGTCCTTTTGGATTTTGTGTTAATCCCTGTTACAGACAGCATGAAAAGGCCTCGGCTATCCCAATAATAAATGACTAAATTAACGACAGAATTCACCTTGACCACTTTTATCACTCCGCAGTTGTAAAACTCAAATGGAACACAAAAATGTCCAAGTGAGGTCCTCTGTCTGGCTGTGTCCTTTATGTGGTGTAGTGTAACAGAGACACCCTGGTATAGTGTGCGTAATGGCGTTGTATCACATAAACAGTAGTGGAAGTACATATGTAGGCCTATTATTACATTACAAATAGTTTTTTTATATCTTTTAATGAGTGCAGATAACTGTTTATCCAACTTTACTTTAACACTACTGTAAACTTCATTCAAAATACATTCAGCAAATGCTTTGCAGAAGGTTTGCTGCCTTAAGAGCAGAATGTAAAACCAGGAACTAAAGACATGTAACAATAAATGAACAATAAAACAAATTCCTAAAGTGATGGTGTAATAATGTCAGCCATAACAAGATCAGCTTGCAGGAACATCAGCCTGCTTTCACTGTGAAGTCAGACAGACAGATGGACACGTCTCCAACACGCCTGAAGACAACAGTTAAGGAGCAATGAAGCAGAAAATATGTGTTTATATTTAAAAGCAAACCATCTTCATGGAACTATCATCAGGTTTCACTTGTATTGTGTTTACTGCACATAACTTTCATAAAATATGTTAAAGGAGTATTTTATGTGAAGCTCCTGCTTTAAACACAGTGTTCCACTTGTTAATGGTGTATTTATTCACCATTAATGTGACTAGTAATGTTTTTATATGAGAGAAGCCAGTAAAGCTCCCATCAGGCTGAACAGGCTGAGCGCACCGATCACGCTCAACATTAAAAACACTTCCTAATATTGTGTGGATCCCCTTCGTGCTGCTAAAACAGCTCTGACCCACCAGGGCTCGGACTCTACACGGACCTCTGAAAGCGTCCTGTTGAATCTGGCACAGAGACGTTAGCAGCAAGTCCTGTATGCTGCAGGTGGGGCCTCAGTGGATCTGACTTGCTTTTCCATCACATCACAGAGATGCTTGATCGAATTGGGATCTGAGGAATTTGGAGGCCAAATAAACACCTTGAACTCTTTGTTGTGTTCCTCAAACTGTTCCTGAACAGTTTTTGCAGTGGGACGGAGCGCATTATGCTGCTGAAAGAGCCAACTTCAAGGTTTCTTCAAGACAATATGATGCTAACTGTGTAAATAATGGTCCCATTCAGGAGAAAACAGATGATAAATCAGGGTATGACTTGAGGCGTGCTGCGTGGCTGCTTGTGATTGACAGGTCACTAACACGGCGAGCCGTCATCAGGATAGAAGCGAAGAAAAACAATGTGTATCCACAGCTCTGTGTACATCTATGTAACCGTGAACCTGTTTGTTGTTTTTGTCTCAGAACTATGACCCTTTAACAGTGTTTTTCCAGTTCATGAAAGTTTATTTCAACATTTTGGTTATTTAATTACGTCTTGTTTACCGTTTGATTTTACCAAAAGGCACTCCAAGAAGTCGGTTGTTAAATTATTCTGGTCAGATACAAACATTTTGTTTTAGCGTTAACAGTTGATTTGTTAGATACAGACATAAATCCAGCCCTCGCCCGAGCAGAGGAGGCCAGGGGGCCACTCGACAGCATCACGCTCTGTGTGTTTGTTGTGATTTGAGAGCAGGCTCACACTGTTAGTGTTGTTATTTTTTCCTCGGTCTTGTGCAGTTTGTTTCTGTTTAGTTGAAAGGGGTTAATTTATTACAATTGTCACTTTCTGTTTAGAACGTAGGTTTGAGTGTCTTTTGTAAGTTCCATTTTCCTGTGTTAATAAATCATCCTTTCTGTTTTTGTCGTTTCCTGGTTTTTCTTTTTATCCTATTTACCGTCAAAGGTTACTCCCTTTACTTTTGACAAATTGTGGACGTAACAGACACACAACTTCTAGTTAGCGTAGAAACGTTAAAGGGCATTTTCGAACGATTCCATAAAGCATTTCTAATTCAAATCTTCAAAACGTACATGGAACTTTTCTGATGGAAACAGCCCTACTGAGCCCGGGTGCTCCTGATCCTACTGCTGGTTCATGGGTTTTCCCTCCTTTTGTAGGTACAATCACTAAATAATGCAAACACCCCACAAGACCAGCCGAGAAGCTCTGACCCAGGTGTCAAGCCATCACTATTTCGCCCTCGTCAGAGCTGCTCAGGTCCTCACACTTTCCCATTTTTTTCTGCTTAAACACATCGACATCAAGGACTGGCTGTTCACTTGCTGCCTGGTGTATCCCAACCCCTCGACAGGTGCCACTGCAATAGGACAATCAATGCTGTTCACTTCACCTGTCAGTGCTTTTAATGTTGTGGCTGCTCGGCGTATATGAGAGTGCGTGGGTGAGCGAGAGAGTCAATCAGCACGACAGATGTACTGAGCCTTTAAGTACTGACTCTGACTGAAATACTGTAACGACCCTGTGTTGTACAACACACTTTCAGAGAGATTAAGTGAATAGCACAACACAGAGATTCAATAAATTGTCAGAGAAAATCAATGAAGATGCTCTGCTGACGTTTGAAGTGCAGTATGGGTATTTTTCATGGTGTGCAGAGTGTGTGTGTGCGGCTGCAGCTTGTCAGATGCATGTTTGAGGCTTTTCGCAGGGCGTGTGATTATAAATACAGTGTGGCAGCCCGTGTGTGTGCGGTTCATAGGTGTGTGTGAGTGTGTTTCACTTCAGGTGAGGGATACAGGACGTTGCTGGGCAGGCTGGTGCTCTCGGCTGGCGTCTGTAGGCTGAGGGACTCCATCACAGCGTTCACTCTCTGCATGTGCTCCTCTGTGAGTGGCGGCTGCAGGGCACTGGTCTGAATCTGATCAGCAAAAGAAGGGTTATATTTTGTTAAATTAAAAGGGAGAGGAGACGAGCAGCATAATGAGGAAGAGAGGACATCTTAAAGGAGAACGGAGAAATGAAGAGAAAGAACAGGACATAATGCCAATATTTGGCTTAAAGGTTAATAGGCAGCGAGGAGGGAGATGAGAAGACAAAATCTAAAGCAGGAAAAAAGTCAAGTGTATGAATCGGAGGAGGCTTAAAGCCTTTTTTCCTATGCGGCTGATCAAACTATAGATTTTATACTACTTTAATGCATATACAAGCTGACAAAAGACAAATTCTTCAGAGGGAAACTCGCAAACAAACACACTGACACACACCTGGGATTTGCAGAGTGCTAAATAAGTAAACAGAAGCTTCTAGCACAATATCTAAACTATTTATTTCAGCTGTGACAGGAAACACAGCAGGATTACAGCCACATTAACACAGCCCGAGTATAAGCACCAAGAGCTCCTATCATGATCCCAGTGATCATCATTCTCTGCACCACTGGAGATGCAAGAAAAAAACAGGAATTTTAAGAAGTTTCCAGAGAGAAGAACTGATGGATCTTCATACACAACAAGAGAGTGTTGCAGTCAAAGATGGAGCAGTTTTATTTTGAACAGTTTCCATCAAGTGACTCTGGAGGATGATATTTTGAGGAACAGGCAGGTGAAGGAAAGGGCACGATAAAAAACGTTCCAACACTGTTAGGTGTAGAAAAAGGAGCAAAATGGGAAATAGAGGTTTGTGAAGTGGAGTTATTTGCAGTGACAACAATTTTGAGGGCAAAAAAGGGGAGAAGGAAGGCAAAGGAATAAGAGGAGAAACAGAAAAGGCTGTGGAAAGGTCACGCTATTTACGCAAAAATAAAAGAGATGGAACGAGTGATGGGTAACACAGTCCCTACGGTCTGAGGGAAGTTATTAGAAGTCAGCGAGCATTAGAAATTTTGAAAAGGGACTCTCCCCGAAGACCAGCTCTGATCTGACAAGCTGGCTCAGTATGCAGCGCAACCCTTAACACTGGCCACTGGTTCATACACATGCAATTAGAGTCAGAAAGACAAGCACAAGCAAATATATAACGAGTCTGATTGGAGGACAAGAGACAGCAGCGAGCTAAATCTGCAGATCCTGCACACTCGCATGCTTGTATCACATTGTGTGCACACAGTATGAGGATGCATGAGTGAAGCAGATCTGCCTTAATCCTGCATTTATTTTCTAATGGCCAGCAGGGGGCAACTCCACTGTGTGAAAACAGAAGTCCATATAAGACAGTATAGAATACTATGAGAAAATGACCCTGCTTCATACTTGATTTATTACAGCAGTGAACTTTTAACAAATGAGATATATAACAAGCAATAGTTTCAAGTCTTCTCCAATAAAGCATGATGTTCATTTTGTAAATTATGGCCTCATTCAGGACAAAGCATCAATGTGTGTAATCCAACATGTATCCATGACAGCTGAGTTCAGTGGGCTGTTTTGTTTAGCACCCAAATTAATTTCAAATTTAGTGATACATTTTTTAGTTGTAACACACTTTATATTTCAAACAAAATTTCAAATTGCAACAGTGTGGAGTTAAAAAGTTGGGTTTTTAGGGCTTTTTTAAAAGCGTCCACAGACTGTGGTGCCCTCTGGTGGTCAGTGAGAGCGTTCCACAGACTGGGAGCTGTGGAGCAGAAGGCTTTTATTTATTTAATGTAGGGATGGCAATATGGCCAAAATATTATATCAAAATATAGGTCGTTTTATATAGCAATGATGGTATATATCACAAGTTTTCTGGTCTTTATAGAAATTGTCTACATGAAATATCCTCATGGTAAAGCCCGTGTTTGTATACTCCTACATACTAAATATTGCTGTACAAAAATCGGTTGTTGTTTTTTTACACTGTGATAAAGAAAATATGACCAACCAACATTTTTATGTCACTTTGATGAAATGTATTGTCATATTACCCAATATTAGTAAGTAAATTTCGTATGCACCGCGTTAGCTAGCTAGCGTTAGCTGGTAACTTAACATTTTGCTATGCTAGACGTACCTGGCCTCCACCCTGGTAGTAATCCAAGATGTAACGGCCAAGATGTCAAACTCAAGGCCCAGTCCACAAACCACGTTTTTTATGTTCATGTATTTCACACACATACACACAAACACAGTTGACAGTTATGTCACAACTCATGGGGGGAAGTTAGATAGTGATAAGATACCACATCACTGAAATATGAACTCCTCCCGAACTGTGATTTCACGTCAGTCTCCACACAGATCAACAGAACCTATGAACAAAGTTCAATGTGAGTGTGTGTTTTTGTGGCGGATTGGAGCAGAGGAGATGACAGGGGAGAAAACTCAAACTGTCTTGAGACTGTTAAGAGAAGTGTGTCTGTCACATTGAACTCTGTCTCCCCTAAACTGTCTCGATGTCTCCAAAACACACAGAAAACAATCACAGTACGCACACACACATACACACAAGCGTTCACACACTTTATGAGTCCCTGGCACTCGCTGCACTGGGAGCTGCAGTTTGTGCCATCATTCTGTCACTCGTCTGATTTTGAGCTACTTTCAGAATACTAAATGGGTTTCTGGTCCTATATATGATGCCAAATTTGAGCTGAGCAATCTGATGTAGCTGCGACTCCTTCTGTGTTTTATAACGTCTTGAAGCGAACCCAGATGGGTTTTATGCATTCACTGCAAAGCTAACAAGGGTAACGACAAGGACATGGTTCATCATGTTCAGTTTATGTTGAGACAACATTTTTACAGGCAATTCATGAACAGTTCATAAGATGCCATGTTTCTTCTGGGGATAATCTGCCTGATACTACAAATGATACTCATCACTACTAAAATGTTTTTCAATGAAAATGAAAATGATGCAAAAATGATAATTCCCTCCAATATTGAGGATTATATTGCAAGAAAGCTATTTTTTCCTAACCGTTCAGCCATATTATTACATCATTTTGTGCTACTCAAATTAAGTTAACTGCCTAATACTCATTTCTGAATGCACCGCTGAGAGAGTGTGAACCTCTGAAGGGCTCAATTTTCATGGCAATAGAAAGACTCGCTCGAGACACTAACAGATGATGATATTTTTCTTGTCTAAAAATGCAATTGGCGATTTTAATATTTTGGCACAAGGAACAAGGGCCCTAGTTTCACTGTCACTGTTTAAATAATGTGTTGTTTCCCTAAGTAGGATCAAAAATAATCTTTGGTGGATATACACAACAACAACAGAATAGTGCAGAATAACCAATAAAAACTGTTTCAATTAATAATTGAACACCTCAGCCTTCAGACTGACAAACTTTTTAACATCTATGGGTAGTTGGGTTTGCATCCAGCATCAGCAGTGAAAGCCTGAACAGACTACGGAGGCTGGATGCACATAATTTGTATTTGCAAAAGGAGACTGTGTCCAATCATCTTCAAACAAATGGCCAGCAGCAACACAATGTCTACTGAGAGCTGAACAGACATTGTTCTGACTTCAAGCTTTACAGTATCAGATTCAGTGCGTCGGGGAAAAGAGGTGGGGACTTTATTCTTAGAGTATTTGACTGGCTTCCAGAGTTTAGACAGTAAGTTCAAATAGTTCCCTGACTTGGCAGCTCTCGCTGCACTTATTTCTTGAATGCTTAAATGCTAACCAGCCGATTGGGTCTCATGTGTGTCTGGTCCTTCCCCAGGTTCTGTTTCTCGCCTTAAACTGCCAAGTCAGGAAAAAAAACAAGTGCTAAGCTTAGAATAATCAGAATAAAAAGAGAAAAGGATGGAAAATAATAAATACATCTATTACAGTGATACAGATTATTTAGGAAGGCCTGTTTGTCACAGTTTATTTAACCTTTTGCCAGCTACAAGTACAAACTTCCACTTTATTATTTCTACTGCAGGGTGGACTTTAATCTTTTAAATTTGTCCTGCTATGGCCTGAAATCATGAACTTGCGCATATATTTCTCCACCTGTATAATTTATTCCGAGACCACCTCCGTCTGACATGTGACTGATGGATGACACTGAGATGTACGCTCTCAGTGCAGTGATTTGTCCAGACACCATTACAGTGTGTGCCTCTGTCAATAGGGATGTAAATGAGGATTTTAAATTCAGTCTTGAGTTTCTGACACACAGATGGAGAGTCATTAATGCCAACATGACCAATGGTTCTGGTTGCAGTAGGGTATGTGTGACTAACAGCTGGGGCTACTGAGTTAATGCCAGTGACAAGCCCTGCTACATATTAAAGCGGAGTGGAAGAGTGGCACAGAGGGCAAAGTGCACAGCTGCCTGGCAGGATTATCAGCGGGTGTTTGCAGAGGCATCAGCTCCTGACGACAGACTAGTAGCAAAAAAAACATTGTGTGCCTTTTCGGAACTACTTTAGGAAAGATGTGAAGGAGAATTCATAAGGACATAAGACTTTGTTTTATCTTTTATCCTAAACTTTAGGATAGGGATGTAGCTCTTGAATGTCATCTATATATCCACCCTGCCTACTTCAGTATTTTTGGACGCTAACATGTGGTGCTAACTGCCAACAACTACAATGTAAGATGGTAGAAGACGGACCACTAAAAGTGCATCTTAGAGACTTTGGCTCCTGTGTTCTTACTGTTGATGCAGGAAGATGGACAAATATTACATCATTACCAAGGTTGGTGTTGGAATAAAAAAGTAAAGCTACCAGTCACAGAAGTGAAATGAAATGATTGTCAGATTGAGAGCGGTTGCACTCGCTCATCCTCCTGTCAACTCGTATTTATCTACAAGATTCCCAATTAGCATGTTTCTATTAAAATAACGGTTTTCGACCGCAGCCCATAAGTCCCACACAACAGGCGCAGACCAGCCAGAGCTCCACACCTCTGAGCATAATTAGAGACCTCTGACCTCGTCTTTGCAATTGCAACGTTAAACTAGATCCCTCAGCCCACTGTTTATCTTTCCCCGCTATATGATGAAGCCCCACACTGAGGCTACTGTGGTAAATTGGCATTTTGCTGCTGCAGTGCTTCTGTGTGTATTTATTTGCATAAACAAACCAGGTCGTCTCTGTCCACATTTCCCCGGCTGTCTCTGTGTTTTTCTGCCTGCGCTGTTCTTCACAGCAAATAAATAAACATTTCAAAGTATTATAAACACTGCGTGAACCCGACTGATACTGAACTTTGTGTGAACCTGATTCCCTTTTTTTTTTACTTCATTTATTCAACGAATGTAGATATTCATTAATTCAAACAGCATGTTTAAAGCCTCTTTCTGTTAGAATCCACAAAATGTTCTCAGAGTGTGTCCCACATTATTTTATCTGTGTGTGTGTGTGTGTTAGTGTGCATGTGTGCGAGCACCACGAGCGGCTGTACCTGTGTGAGAAGCAGCCTGAGGGTCTGTGTTGCTTCCTCGCTGAGCTCCTTCACCCCCCTCCTCTCCACCGCCTCCATCACCTGGAGCAGGTCAGGCTCCCATAGCACGGCCGTACTGCTGTGCTGCAGGAGCTGCAGAGGGCACAGACACAGAGAGATGTATGCATGTACATGTACAACCACGCAACACATGCAGTCATCACTGAACGGAGAGTGAAGAGAGTAACAAATAAAAGGCAACAATAAACATGTTTACCTTTTGAAAGGTTATACTGTAGGAGATATAGAGTTCAATTAAAGGTACCATGATGTAACACAATTTACATGTATTAGTCACTTTGTATTGCAAATGTGTAAACAGATTATATCCATGCATTCATTTCCTTCCACTTATCCCGGGCCGGGTCGTGGGGGCAGCAGGCTACATTTTCCAGCTCTTATTGGGAAACTGTATACGTCTGTATGCGTCTCTACTCTCTCAGCAAGTATAACAACAATGGCAGACTACGTCTTACTTCTAGGTTCTTATTAACACTGAGCGCTACCACCGCAGTTAAACAAATCAAAGAAAATGAATGATGCATGTTTTAGTTGGTCTTGTTGGTCACAATAATCCCACCCCAGCCCCTGACGTAAGTGGTTCTTGGTTCAAGTCAAAAAGTGAGGAAATGGTTAGAGATTAGATTAGGCACCCTGAAACTACCTTGGTGGAAAAGGGATATTCGAGGCATTCTGATCAGATGCCCAACCACCTAAACTGGCCCAATTTCAATGCCAGGCAGCAGCACCCCTCTGGATGTCAAAGCTCCTCACCTTATCTCTAAAGCTGAGCTCAGCAGGACTGTAATGTAACGTAAAATGGAAAGAGGAAGAACAGGAGGCTGACCGCAGTTTACTCATAAACAACATGGATATTATCTGTCACAATTTTGTAAAAAGGTGCAGAGAACCACATAAATCCCCAACTTTTAGACAAAATCCCCGAAGCGTTGTTTGAAATCTTGGCTGTGTCGGCTCAGTGGGTTACAGCTGACCAGCAGTCCCTCCCCTGATTTCACTGAATAATAAATGAAAAGTGTTTCAAGCCTCAGTTCACAACAAAAAAAATATGGTAATAACGTGTCTTTAATTTCCATGTGTTGAACTGTACATTGTGCTATATTCACTCACATTACTTATGTTATCCGACTTTTATGTTTTTATAACCTTCATTAACTTTTGATGATTTGAATATCAAATATTTATTACTGCTCAGAACCATGCCCAAGAAATTATACTTGATTTGAGTTGTGTGTGAGTGTGTGAAACCTCTCACAACTGCGACGAGTCTGAGAATGGCGGGGTGCAGACGGCAGCTCTCTCCTGAGCTGAGCAGGCAGTAGAGGAGGAATCGGCACCACGGCTGACACACCACGTACTTTGCTAACACGCAGATGTACGAACAGAAAACAAACCCGGAGGGAAGAAAAGTGACAAGTCAGGATGCTTGAATCAGATCAATTTTGTTTAATTTCGCTCTATTTCTCCTGGTGCAATCATTGAAAATGGTTAATGACATACAGTAGGCATATAAACACAAAAACGGACATGCATGCTGCAGAGTTGAAGACAGAGAAAAAAATATGTTTGCATGCATACACACTCTTTCATCTCTCACATGTGCTCATGTAAAAATACACCCACTCATTCCCAAGCCGTCTCTCTGTCTGGTACCTGTAGTGGGACTTTTCCTCTGCAGGAAGCCCAGCAGGGAGCTGAGACAGTTGACTGTGGCTCTCAGCAACAGCTCGTGCTTCTGAGGAGGAAGAGAGAGACACGCGGTGCGGTGAGACATGAGAGAAAAGTCAAGTATATGATAAAAAGGGAAGAAAAGAACATCTTCCAGCTGAAAAAATGTCAGATCACTGCAAGTCATGGGGGCGACAGGAATGTGACATCTGTCTGTGTGCTCTAACTTTGCAGAAATGGAGGAAAACACTGCAACAGATGCGCTGGAAACAGACGGGGACAACACCCACACCCACTCACGACTGGACAGAGATTCAGCCAGAAACAAAAAGGGATAACAAGGGAACACCGGAGAGAGCGTCTGAGTAAGGTTTTAATAATGCATGTCTCTCCCACTGTGGCAGTGCTGCCAGTGAGCACTATGTAGTGTCCAAAAATACTGAAGTAGGCCAAGGCGGATATATAGACGACAGCGGAGAGTTACACCCTAATCCTGAGGCGGAGGGGAGGAGATAGGAGAAGGAAGGAGTCAAGAGGATGAGTGGGAGGGGAGGAGACAGAGGAGAAGAGGGCAGATGAGGAGAAAAAGGTGAAAGGAGAGGTTAAGATGAGAACAAAGAGGAGAGAAAGCAAGGAGAAAGAGAGCAGTCAAGAAAGTAAAAGAGAGGTGAGGAACGAGAAGCTCCAGTGTTTCCTTCTGCCACCAAACTAGAACATCAAGAGGGAAAAGTGAGCCAAACAGAGGAGAGAGGAGGGGAGCTGGGAACTGTTACTCATATCAGCAGCTGAACAGCAGACTACAGAGCACTGAACCATAGAGCCGGGGCTCAGTTCAGCACTACAGTCTTTTACACAGAGAAGAAATGTCACTGGTGTGGAACCAGAGGCTGGCGTGCTGCAGCACAGGCACTGGATTATAAAAGAAATACAACAGGCATAATACCCAATTATCCCACAGTTTGCATATTTCATCCACATTATCTTTAGATGCCCAAAAAGTATAAATATCTCTTCTGCAAATACACTGTTTATGTTGGTGTTTTTTGTTTGCTTGCTGTGATTGAAGCTTACTAATTAACTTATAGCTGGTATCTGTAATGTTTCTAATTTATTATATCATTATTATAAGCAGATGGTGCTGTATTGGCCAGAGAACCGGAGGAGCCGGGTTTCACATCACAGTTGCATTCTGCATGCAAATGAGCGTCGAAATGAGCCCGGTGGTATTACACTTCATTAGCTGGAGCTTTTTCCAGGTTATTTGATTACCCATTTAAATACAACGCAGGCTTCAACACAACCTCCCCTCCACAATTCTGACACCTTTTCTCTAGTTCAAACATCATTTAGATGACCTCTCACTGCTCTGTTGTGTCCGTGTTGGCTGCAGAGTTTTAATGACCTGCCACTGTGATACTGAGGCAAAACAAATTATTTAGCTATAATCCATAATAGGGAAGCACGACTGAGAGATTCTGGGTCGATATGATGCTTAAAATAGCAATTTGGCCGATAGCCAGTGCTTTGTTGTAGTTTATTATTTTTTTGTGCCAGGGAAATATTACAGAAAAATAATTCAGCCAGTCATTACAGTATTTTTGAATGAGCACAAATCAGTCATACAAATACTAAAACCTTCCAAATGAAAAGGTTTCTTCTTTTAAGAACCGCTTTAAAAGCCTTTTCAGCTGCTATACAACTATGTATTCAATGAAAACCTTTCAGTATATATATAACCCAATCAAAAAATTATTTTCTATCAGCATAGATTAAATGCAACAAGAAGGGCACTGTTTTGTATTTACCCCCTGAGATTCTGATGAACGTTTCATGAAAACTGGGACAGTAGTTTTATTGTAATCCTGCTGACAGTCAGACAAACAAACTGAAACAAAAAAAAGCATAACCTCCTTGACAGAGGTAAATTCAATATAAATATAAAGGGCTGTCCTTCACCTCTTTTTGTTGTTATACAGAATACAACATTCATGTTGCTGATCTTTCTCCAAGGCTCCTACATGGCCGACTTTTCCTTTTACAATTTAGCAGAGAAACAAATCCGTGAAGTAAAGCCACTGCAGGAGAACCTTGATACACCTGCATTCTTTCTAAAGGCCAGCACTAGCATTAGCCAATATTTTAGCGTCCTCCTCCCCAGCTTCAACCTCTTGTCCAAATATGGCTGCTTGTAGTTCCAAAAAATCAAGATGATGACTGACAAAAAGCCAAACTTGAGCTTCCCAAACCGGAGTCTTAAGACCAATAGGTGACGTCACGGTGGGTACTGTTTGAGTAACGAGTCTTAGAAGTGAGCTGTATTCAAGATGCATCTTGAATACAGCTGTTTTATCGACACAGTAAAAATGCATTACCACCACTCATACTAGAGCTCCTCACAAGTCCTGCAAGCCTTATGATTCATTGATTCACAATATCTAAGCCTCGGTCATACAGAAAAATGCATCTTTTATTATGTGACTGTTCGCACTTGGCCATTAAGTGGTTGGCAGTAAAGGAAGTAGTCAATATATGATTGTGTGATAGAGCATTTTAGTGCTTTATATTTATGTACAGTAGTGCCTCTGGGTCTTGTGATGCTGAAGCGCTGCTTTGATCATAAAGAACCACCAGCATGAAACAACTGTTAAATCAGAGGCGTGTGTAAGTATCAACATGTGTAGTAGTTCAGTGCACAGATAGAATTCTTTATCATCTCTCTGATAAAGGGCGTTTTTTACTGCTGTATCTTGTGGGACGGATACTCTTATGATGCTTCTTTCGGCTGCTACCAATAACGAACAGTGCTTCACCTATTCATTGTTAAATGAATGCTGGTGAGACACCAGCACCTGCCTCTTTTGTAATAAGAAACCAAAGTCAATACAGCAGCTACATGTAATAACAGTCTTGGACTGCCATTCCATTTATGCTAACTGCGAAATCAATTGAAATCTCATTTTCTAATACAACCTTGTTTGTGAAAGGCAGGTTCAATGTCATGCTGTAAAGATCTGAAAGATTACCTTTATGCTACCTCTGCTACTGAATAAAAGATGGAGTGAAAGTGAAGCTGGAGAGGGGGAAGCATCATCATATCAGCATTTAGGCACATTACGTTTCTCTGATTGAGATAGATGTGCACACTGATAACTCTGATGGAAATCCTTTAGTATTTAATTATTCAAATATATATTAAAAACTATTGTTTAAAACATCTCTCTACATATGGTTAGCCATAATGCAACGGTTGGGATCTTGAATAAGTCAATATGTGCTGATCTATAGAATTAAGAATGAAATGAATGAATTAGTCATAAGAGTTTGCTTCTCCTTTTCTCTGATGTTTACCTGCTGGCCACCACCTTACTAGAATAATTCTGCATTTCATCATGTATCCCTGTTTATTACACCACCATTAAATAAACTCCTTTATAATGAAAGAGTAGATATGCTTGAAACTGAATACTGGACTTTAAAGGAGACATATCCTGTTTAGGTTCATACTTGAATTTGACATGCTTTAATGTTTAAAATAAAACAAACATTATTTTTCTCATTCTATCTATCTGGATAAACAGTACAGTCTCAAACGGTCCGTTTTAGCGCCTGTCTCTATTCCAGGTCTTCTGGATCTGCACTCTTGGCATCTGCACTGTAAAAGGACTTTCTGCTTATACACTGAAGTTGCAACATCAGAACGTTATCCTGTTGCCTCATTTAAAGACATAGTTTCTGAATACAGACTGTGTGTATTTCTCTATGGACTGAGTGTTTCGATACTTTCACAGTATTTATATAGCTCATAGAGCTGCTTTATTATCCAAAGACATGGAAATATACACGGTTGCCCAATAAAGTTGGAATAAAATATTTTCTACCTCTTTCCATGAAATGATTGTGACAATGTGATTTATTATTGACAGATAAAGTGAAAATCTTCTCAAAACTTTATTGATCAATCTCTTCCAAACAAATCATAATGAAAATGAAACCACTATAAACAGGTTTATAAACAGAGGATTGTGTCTGAAAACAAAATGATTCCAACTTTACAGGCGACCGTGTATTTTGTAGTACTCCGTCTTTCATAACAACACTACATTTACTGGAGATTTTCTTTCTGCCTTCCACAAACAAGAAAAAAGAAACGTTGCAATGACGGTCCCTGGAGCAGCCTCAAATTCATCTCTTGTTATAAAAATCCATATTGTGCTTAAGATTACACTGCAAACACAACCAAGCTGTCTCTACTAATATTGGATTGTCAAATTGTTAGCTTAAAGTGTAAACAATCATTCTCAGGTTTATATTTTCATTTCAGAAGTTTACTGAAAAATGTTTCTCATACTGTTCGTTCATTCTGTTTCTAACAGAGTGGAGGTCTGTTTATCTTCAGCTTGTCAGGAGGAAAATTGTTCCAGCGGTGCAAAGTAAGTACATTTACTTAAGTACGGTATTTAAATACAAATCTGAGTTAATTGTACTTTACTGGAAGGTTTCCATTTTTGCTACTATATACTTTTGCTCCACGACCGTTTGTAAGCCAATATTGTACTTTTTACTCCACTTTAGTTATTTGGTGTATTTATATATATTTAGTTAACTTGCAACTCAGTTTATAAAATCTAAACTAATGAGTTATTATTATTATATATCCGTCCAGACTATGCAGTAAAATGTGATTAAAGGTATTTAAGGTTGAGTTGGTGACATTTCTCATATTTGCTCAAACTGTCTCTGTATCCTGACAGTGATACATGGGGCAGAAATCTGTGAAAAAATCATGCTGCAAGAATCCACCACCTGAACAAAAACAACCAATCAGAGCTGAGTAGTCTCGAACGCAGCTGTCAATCATGTCAATGTGAACAATGATCAAGCTGTCGAAGTACCCAATCATTTTGCCCTCTCAGTTTTCTTTTCACACCTACATGTGCTTTCAAGTGCCGCCACACACACACGCACACACGCACACACACACACACACACAAAAACACATATCGATCCCCGTCAAGTGTTACAACCTGCAGCAGAAGTCCACTGAGAGCAGCTGAGAGGCACTGTGCTCCCCTGGAGCCGAGTGGGTACAAAGAACCGTCTTCAGTCCCCAGAGGTCTGGGCCCGACGAGGCCAGGACCAGTGCTCAGACACACCACTGCTGATGCCAGGTCAGCGGCAAGGAGAGCCTGCAGGAACCTCAGGTAGCTGACTGCAAAGGGAAGGAGAGAGAGAGAGAGAGCGGGAAGAAAGGAGGACTGGTAAATGGCTGGATAACCAAACAGAATTATGAGGAGACGGAAAGCCAAAACATACAGGAGAGCCAGAGGAAGAGGAGAAAGCAAACGAACGTGGAGGGCAAGGCCACAAAAGAAGCAGGTGCATGGCAGAACCAAGAGGAGTGAGTGAGCGTACAGAGTGGGAAGTGAAAGTTTGAAACAGAAAAAGATGTTAAAAGCAGGTAGCAGAGGGAATAGAAGCGCAGAGAAAAGGCAGCACAACGGTTGAAAGGAATCGAGGGCAATTTTTGAATTGATATGTGACAGAAAGAGGGAGTGTGCGAGGCAGCCAGAGACAGGGTTGAAGGAAGGTCAGCAGGACAGAGGGACCAAAGTAGTGATGGAGATAAAGAGGCAGACACAGCCAAAATGATTGCTTAAACACAGAGGGATCCAAGCCGAGAGCTGCCAGCCATCTGAATTGCACTTGTGCCATGTACACTGAGATTAGAGCTCTCTGAGGGAGGGAGGACTCAATTAGTGGCAGCAGAAGAGAGGGAGGAGAGACGTAACGCAGAGATAGAGAGAGAGGGCGGGACGGTTGGCGGGTGAGTGAGTGAAGGAATGACGAGAGAGAGAGAGAAAAAGAAAGAGAGATAGGCGGGCAGAGGGAGGGAGCCGATACATCACAGCAGCCCTGACAGGCCACTTATCCAGCTGACAGACACAGACACAGGAGCAGCAGGGATGATCTGTCTCCGAGTGGTGCAGCGGGATGTGGGCCACTTAATATAATGAAAGTGTGTGAAATTCATGCCCAGGGTTTGGTTAACTCCGCTGAGGATAAAACATCGACAAACAGCCACTTTACCTGGGGAGGAGTACATGAAACGGAGGTGACCTCATTTGTCTATCCTTAGGGTTACACAGTGTAAGGACGGACAGTTCTGGAGCAAACTCTACTGTATTATACTCTGTGTCCATTGGTACTGAGGAGTCTTGCTTTGAAACACCCTCTAGTGTGTAATTGCACTGGACAGTGTAAAATGGAATCGCACAAAAATATAGAAAGGAAGTAGCTGAGAAGAGATGAACCCTTATGCCCCCTCAAAGCTGCTCTGATGTCCACAAGAGTCTGCATCCAAAAAAATGCCATACAAATATTATATTTTAATATTATTTTCCACTTTCCACTGAGTTAAATGTTTTAATCAACTTTGGTCTTAAATGTAACTTATGAATATTCATTATTTTCAGAATTTGAACACTTTAAATGACAAAAACATGCTGTATGCTAAATGCGTTGATTTTAATTCATTTTTTTATGCAGTATAAGATAAAAAAAACAACTACTTTTCCTTTAAGGACATAAATGTAATATGAACTCATGTTATTGTCCCCTTCACTGTCAGTCTGATTATACCTACCAAATATTCATTCACTTTCAGAACTTTAACCCTTTAAATGCCAGTTTGTTTATGTAATGCCACTGTTGTTGTTCTTTAATGAAGAAAACACAAACACTGAATTATTTTGTGTTAACTAAATGTTCATTGGATTAATTTTTTTCCCCTGGCAAATGTCAATGATTAGCCCCAACACTAATTTGTTTGCATTGCATCGAACACTGCAGTGCTCTGTAAAACAGCAGTAATAACTCAAGTGGAATACAGGAAAATAACATGTATTTACGTTATGGGACAACTTGAGAAAATGGCTCAATCTGGTGGTCCGGGACTCTAGAAACCCGATTTGCACTATTAGAATGCATGATTTTATGCTTTGATGGCTCTTGGATCCAAATTGTGGTTTATGGGTTTCAATTGGGACATTTTTTTTCATCAAGGGTCAGAGCGTCTGTATTTTGGCTACAATGTTTATTATAGGAGATGAGATTGAACCAGGTAAGGCACCAGGGTTAAGAGAATGTACAAACCAGGAAGATGAAAACAAAATAGAAAAGAGGAAACATGAGCTGAGCACAAATACATAATGAAATGATTTTAGTGTCAGCAAACACTCACATTACTGATGAAAATGTTTTGGTATGTCTTGTTTGCAAGGGCAGTGAAAAGTCTTTAAAAAAAAAATCATCATATGAAATTCAGAGTTTGTTACCCAGCAAGACATTGTCTGTGTTTGTTTTCTGAACGAGGAGCCGCTGCACAGCTGTGTCCAGGCTCCAACTGATGCTCTTTTGGACCTTAAATAATGGAGAAAAAGAGAGAAGGAGAACAAAGGAGAGAGGGGAGAATCATAAGAATAACAACATAAGACAAAACATCTCATGGCGAGTATGAATGTATTATCACTGCAGGGCCGGCAGAGAGCAGAGAAGAAAGTGCATTGTTTTATAGCACAGCCTCACTGTGATATGTATCGAACAAATCCAATTGGTGCTTTACATTCAGCGTTCACATCTGAATCTCTAGCTCTATTTTACTGTATGCGCTGTACCTTGCCCTTGACTCCGTCTTGACTGTGTTAAGTTCTATAAGCGAGTTGTGATAAGAGTAAAGCTGAGCTGTGGTGTGTACCTGAGCAGAGTGAACGCGCTGCAAGGTAATGAGGGAGGACAGGAGGAGAAGGCTGCAGCACAGCAGGGCTGAAGGAGGACAGGTGGACGGAGAGAGGGAAGGAGCCGAGGAGGAGGAGGAGGAGGAGGAGGAGGAGGAGGAGAGGACTGTCTGCAGCTGGTCCATCAGTCCACTGTTGGAGAGCAACACGGAGACAGCTGGGGAGGACAAGGCACTATGTCATCACACTTTGATGGGATCTGTGCTTGCATGTCAGTGTGTGTGTGTTTGTGTGAGGAGCAGTTGGTCTGGATGACTGCACGGTGATGTGCCGCACGCAGCCACCCACAACCACGCACACACTTTTATGTGGCACCTGGAACATTACTAATTGGTCAACTTGCTAAACTTAAAACACACTCACACACACACAAAAGCCCACATTCAAGTGCTTAACACACACAGTCACCCACTCACTTTCAAATCAGCCTCTTATTGTAAGTGAAGTGTGCCACGTCAGCCTTGATCAAGTGCATAGTGGTTATATCTTTGGATTTGACTTCATATATATAATGTAGAAATTTGGTGGTTGCATGCAGATAAATGAACAGAATGAATAGGGAAATCATTTGCATAACAGTGGGGTTATATACAGCACACAGGCAGTAA
>CAFUXE010000224.1:525578-538299 GCA_903364295.1 Serranus cabrilla | reverse complement strand
TTTAGCAATGTGACAACTAAACCCTGGGTGCTTGTTGTGAAAATGTGTGAAAACTCTGTGGCTTGACAGCATAACTTTAAGCGTACAGGACAAAGCGCCTGTGTACCATTATGCAAAGTTATACAGGAGGTGTCTGCTCGTATGCTTATTATTTCCTCTGTGACTCAATGCTGCATGCTTGTCAAGGTCGGCCTCTCGCCTCTGTCACAACAGGGCAGCAGAAGAGACAAATCGAAGCCGAAGGACAGAGAGCGAGATAGAAACAGGCAGTGTGTGAAAGAAGTAACGTCGGGAGAGGGAGAGAGTGAAGCACACACGAGGAGATAGAGAGATGGGGAAGAAAGTGTGTCTAACCTCTGTCAGTGCAGTGTGCAGGGGACAGACTCAGGCAGCAGTACAGGTAGCTGAGGGCAGGTAGCAGGCTCCCTGTGTCAGTAGACTTCAGCCTCCCTGCTATATTACTCACTGACACACATAGACACACACACACATATTCAAGTCTGATGGCTTACTTAGTATTTTATCTGCAGTGCTCTCAAACGTACGAGAGAGACACTGAGGCACGACGTGACAGACAAATAAAATGTAACGCGACGAGCTGAACGTCATGTCTCGCACCTGTCGGTTCTCCTGAATTAATCTAATCTGCCGGTAAAAATGTCAAAGATAAGAAGCTGGAAAATAAAACTACTAACACAGAATGAGGTTCCACTAATGCAGTAAACAGACCCGTCGCCGGGGGAAGAGGGCTGTCGTCACATCAAGGCAAAGAGAAAAGCAAATGTGACTCTAATCATAATACGCATAAAGTTATAATTTGCCAGGCAGGTCTAGTAAATTTCTGAACAGCATTTTCATTTGCCGATCGGCAGCGAGCACTCCCCTGTTGATGAGGATATTAAATCAAAGATGAGTGATGCCTCCACTTAGGAAGGAATATAGGTGAATGCGGAGGGAGCTGAGGGAAACTCAGCAGCATAACAGACCATGTGCTGAATAGAGAGATGTGTCTTAGTGCTGTTACTAGATGATTATGTGTCTGTAATGTAGCATGTAAGTGTCCCTGTGAGCAGGGGACATACTGAAGTGGTCTGTATGCATGACTGCAAAGAACTGATGTACTGTGTGTGAAAGACAATGTGTGTGCATGTCTGCAAGGGGACACAGTTTCCAGGTCTAAAACTTGAAGCCAATGTGGAAATTATGTGTAATGGCCAGCAGGGGGCGACTCACTGGTTGCAAAATTAAGTCTGATTGCATAAAAGTCTATGAGAAAATTACCCTACTTCTCATTTAATTCATTACCTCAGTAAATTAAGTTTAAGGCGTCAACTGCTAGTTTCAACACTTCAGTGCAACATGATGTTCATTTTGTAAATGATCGTCCTATTTAGAGTAAAACAGACGGTAAAGCAGGAAATGCATTAGGTTGGGGCTAACTCGTGTTTGAAAAGTCACTACAAATGTGACGTGTCATTCAGGATAAAGGCGCAGCAAAGCGTATCAAAGGCAGTGTGTACAAATGGCTGTGAACTGTTATTTGGAGTTCATGTTTTTGTCTTTGAGTGTGTGTGTTTTCAGTTCATTAAAGTTAATTATTACATTGAGGT
The DNA here is from genome assembly GCA_903364295.1 of Serranus cabrilla. Taxonomy (NCBI): domain Eukaryota; kingdom Metazoa; phylum Chordata; class Actinopteri; order Perciformes; family Serranidae; genus Serranus; species Serranus cabrilla. Next base: position 536,689 of record CAFUXE010000224.1, on the reverse strand, counting down.
TCAACTAAAGCACTTAAGATATTTCTAAGCTTGTTTTTCCACTTGCCAAAATTAGCATTCCAATTAATATCCCAGTTGAGTCTATATTGTATATATTGTTCCTAATTTTATATTTTAATATTGTTTAAAGTGTGATTGTTATTCTATTGACACTTCTTTCTCATTTTGCTATAAGTTTTTTGCTGCTGTAACACTGAAAACTTGCTTGTTGTGGGACTCATGTAGTATTATGAGAGTATCATGTTATCTTGGTAATGCTACTTGCAAATGTACATTGCTAACCAAGATAGATACGTGCCAACAGCCAAAATGCCAAAAATCGAGGATTTAAAACGGTAGCTCACAGACCAATGGGTGACATAATAGTGCGTCCACTTCCTTTTTCTCCTTTTCTATGGTTCGTTTAGGAAGAGAAATGTAAACAATGTGTAGAAATTGTTTGTGTATTTAATAGATGAGGGCTACAGGGAGTTACGCACAGCATGCCCTGCCAACAGCACCTTTTGATCTCACCGTGATAGAGAAGCTTGAAGTGCACGCCGTCCATTTTACTGTAAGAGGAGGATGATGGTGGGTCACTGGCCTGCATCACACAAAGCAGCTTCAGCACCAGAGGGAGTGAGTTCACTGCTAAACAAAGAGAGAAAGACAACAAGTACGACTGTAAGCCAAAATCTGAAAAAGATCCAAGAGAGAAAGGCAGGCAGATCCAGGCGTATATAAATACAGGCAGAGTGTAAGTGCTGTGAGGGAGAGAGAGAGAGAGAGGACAAACTTAATAAAACAGTGAGGAGAGTGAAGAGAGACAAGTGTGTGTGTGTGTTAGAGAGAGAGAAGGATGAGGGAGTGGTGCAGGACTGCCTGAATTAGCATTTCACCTCGCCACATTGCAGAGTCTGAAACCTGATGTTCCCAGAGTGGTTTTCAGCAAAGCCGAAGCAGAGGACATTGTTCAAACTGACACTGTTCAAACAGTGATAAGGAATTTCTTAATCAAGTGAGAATATCTTGCAGTAACTTGTGGACCTCGAGGGGCAGCTAGAGCACACAGTGATCGTCGAGAGTAGGAAGACGAAAGCACGTCTTACTCTGAAATATAAAAATTATCATGCATGCTTTAAATAACAATCGCCCGACAGGGTAAAGGGTGAAAGATACAGAGCAAAGAAAGGAAAAAGGAGAAATGAGAGGAGAGAGGGAGAGCGGAGACGAGGTGAGAGGAGACAAAGAGCACTCTAACAGGAAATAGATTGCAGGAGGATCAGCCAGAGCAGTCATCTACATACTTCTTTCACCCCTGTAGTGCATAACATTAAAATTTCTCCCCTTGGGATGCCGCTGCATTAGAGGCTAATATAAAGTATATATTAATGCAAATTACAGTGGGCTGAACTGGAACACGTGCTAGGATAACAGTCTGTAATCCCCACAGGGCCTGAGATGAGCAGAAAGCAGGCAGAGGCTAACCACAGCAACAGTTTCTGAGTCCCCAGCTGGCACGCTGGTGTTGTGCCCTTCAGCTGTGCTCATTAACCTGGTCAAGTATACAGACATACTGTAATAACACCATCTGGCAGACACCTCGACAAAAAGCACCAGATATGCAGGCGTGGAATGTGCAGATTGTCTGGGAATTGGACCCTGAGGTGATTGGGCAAGAAGCGTTTTTAACAAGAATCAAACACCAAAAACATGAATGAAAAAATGCTTCTCAGTCTTAAGAGCTTTTCAAGAGATTTTTCAGTGTTTTATAATGTTCAGTTGCACAAGTGCTGTCATGTTTCATCATCTTCTTTTAAGTCATACAACAGTTAGTTCAGACCAAGTCATTTGATTGGACAAGAGGTATTCCATGAGTGCTGATCTGTAGTATAACATCACTGAGATTAAAATGTTATTTAAATTAACTGAAATATAATTTGAATTCAAATATAATTGGTTGTCCATAGAAGAGGAAGACAAGGAAGGAAGTCTGAATACTAAAAAGTGCCACTGTGCCACCAAAGCAACTGTCAGCAAATTGTTATTATACAGATAAATATGCCAGCCTGAGGTAATGTATAGACCTAGCACACACACAGTAGCAGGCTAACACTAACCTCAGTGTGCAGGACAATGTTTATGTGTTGCTAGGCCACATCTCAGTCCCAGCAGTTGTCAGACTATTTGTGTTGGCGGTGCCAAATAAATGATTAAATAAACAAACAAATCATAATCTGAGGGAGTGCTTTTGTACTGAGTATCATCATGGCTGTGATCCAGGTGTAGGCACGAGGCCTATTGTGATGACACGATTATATTGTATCATTGTTTTACTAGATTGCTTTAACTGTTATCAGATTTGTGATTCAGAGAAAACTGTAATTAATTGTAATCTGCTTTTACAGGAAGAGTTTTGTCTGATGTTTGATGATTCAACAGACTGCAGCAGACAGTAAACAGGAAGTGGAGCTGCTCTGTATATAATCTTTATTCACACATTTTGAATGCAGAATCTGTAGGCAATGAGACTATATTTTGGTATCAGAAGCATCCTGTTTTCCATTTGTAGTAGGATTGACAAATCATGTTCAAGTGGGTTTTGGTTGCATGCAGGTAAACAGTCCATGTGGGGAGCTAAAGAGGCGGAAAACATTAGCCGGGAATCTTCAGAACTCTGTTGCCTGACCGCAATTTAGATTTTTACTAGCTTAGCTAGCATAGCTAAACTAGCTACACACCCTCTACCAGAAACTGTTCTATATTTTAGATTCCTCAAATTAGTCACCTTTTGCTTTGATGATCTCAAAAACATTTGGAGGACAAGAAATTCTACAAAGTAAGTCTTGACAAGTTGCACCTGTGAACTGAAATCCATTCCAGGTGATCGCCTCATGAAGCTGATTGAGGGAATAACAGAAGTGTGCAAAGCTGTCATCAAAACAAAAGGAAGAATCTAAAATATAAAACATATTCTGGTTTGTTTAACACTCTAAACTACATAATTCCATATGTTCTCTTTCATAGTTTCAATGTCTTCAGTATTAATCTACAATGTTGAAAATAATAAAAAATAAAGACAAACCATTGAATATGTCCAAACATTTGCCTGGTACTGTATAAGTGAAGCAGTTTTTGATGCTTCTCTACACTGGAGCTGCAGACAGAGCAGCCTTTGTCCCTAGAGGGCTAATTTGTCATCAGATAGCCGACAGGTTTCAAGATTGACAAATGTTGCACATTACCAACAAAACACAAAAGGTTGAAATGGAAATGGAAGTTACACTTCCCCTTATCTCTGTTTAGTTTATATTTAAATAGTGAAATGCATTAATATTATTGAAACAAAGCTGACACAAATCTATGGATTTACCTCTCTGAACTATCCATAAGAAAAATAGGATAATTTAATACAATATTAAGAATATAATAAACATAAAAATACAGAAACTGTGTATGATAGCATCCTCAAGCACACCAAACTAAATCAATACTATACACTTCATTCAAGAGAGTCGACTAGATAAACAAGTATCTCATTTCCCCCCGTCTGCACTGACAAAGGATGCTGGGAAGATTCGCCTTAACAGAGGATTAATGGTTCTTTCCTTCCAACATTAATCAGAAGCGACAGGTGTTCTACGACCTGCTTTTTCCATTTCAATCCAATTTAAAAACAAACCAAGTTTAAAGAGACACTTTGTGATTACACTTCAGTTAAACCAAGTTTTCCTGGCAGATCAGTTAAAAGAAATAGCACCACCCCATGTCACATTTACTAAATGTAAACTACATGGTGCATAACTACAGTGTGATTTAATAGTGTTTCAGGATGTGTAGAGCATTCTTACTTGGTGATCAATACAACATGACCTTACAGGTGTTTGTTCTTTGAAAAGTGCCCTGAGTAAGGTGATGAATAGTTATCTTTTCTGGGGCATTTTGCATAATTTGATCATTGAGTAAGAGAAATAAAAAAGTCCAGAATTTCACGGTCTCTCAATGTGATTTATCAGCTCCCTTTAATTCTGTCTTTATAATTCAGCACGATTTGAACAGTTGTTAGTACCATCATAAAGAAGCGGCTGGCAGGTAGAATGGCCCAACAAACATCAATTGACATAGGTATTCTTTCAAATCATCCAATATGTGAGAATAATTAAACTAAGTGCTTTCCATTATGTTGCAACAGAACATCGTGCCAAACGGACCTATTAATCCATGCAGCTTGTTTTATAGTTGTGTTACTGCTGTGTCCAGCAATTGCTATTTTCATATCATTATTTAAATCCTCTATATAATTTGTCAGCCAAGGTTAAGTTTGTGGCAAAGAGGATGAATACATGTTTTATATAATTATTGGAGGATTTTAAAATGAGTTCCTTTAATCCTAATTTCAATATACAGATGAGAAACTGAAAGTGTGACACAGACAAAAATAAACAGACATTCTAGCACATTAATTTCCTATTTCTACAGGATATTTTCTACGGACATTTTAAGTGTATGCTTATGGTGTGCCAATGAAAACGGTTCTGCAGGTTTCAATCCCACTGTCACTCATATTTTATTTAATGCCAGAAATTTCTATTGAGGACATTGCAGACATGCTACTTCTCACCTACCAGTGGTGTGTTGGGGAATACGGCCAGGCCAAACTCAAAATACAGCCACAACCTGGCACTGAACACATATATTTGAATACGGGATGTGATATGACCGTATATACTGGCGACACTGTTTCCATGACAGAAGCTATTTGGGGCAGGATTTTCGTGTGAGCTCGCAATAAACCTAAATAATCCTAAATTGATATATACTGTAACCGTGATATAAAGCTTTATATATATTGTGGAGGAATTTCGTTTGCGTGGCGTATGAGATACAATGCGTAGTGGGATTTTTGGCAGAGACAATTAACAAAAAAGAAAGCCTACTTTTTCTTAATCAAAAAATAACTTTTTCAGTCAATATGAAGAGATGGCCGTCTGAGACCAAAATAGCCCAGGTGCGGCTGCTGGTGTTGGCTTTTTATAAAGCTAGATTTAATTAAGGATCTCTTTCAGAGTTTGTTGTGTGGGTAGAAAAAGACTGTCATGGTGCATTTATTCCATTACAACTCACAGAGTCGAAGTCCACTGGGTAAACCTGTGAGTGTATGTGTACCGGATGTGTGTGTGTGTACGATGTGTATGAGGTTATTTTTTAGCAGAGAAGAGACAATTTCATTAAAAGCTGTCATTTGCTGTACAAAGTTTTAATATGTTTGACGGGGGAAGAAGAATAACACTGTCTGCCACACCATGAAGAGTAAACTCAGGGGAGTAAACAGAAACATCTACTTCAATCTATCAAATGTAATTAACTGTATCTGTGCTTTCATGAGATAAAACTGGGCGCCAAACCAAATCAGTCGACATTAATCTTGGTATGTGATTGTGAATGGTGAGTGCTGCAGAGAATGTGGGTGATATTCTGTTGTGTGAACTGCAGCGATGGATTCTGTGGCCCTTGAGGCCTTACATCCCCAGGGCGTGAAGAATAAATGAATGTGAATTTGTGACAGTTACAATATTTGTTAAATAAAAGGTTTGAATAGATCCGTGCCAGCTCATTCTGCGGAAAGAAAATTATATATTCAACATCATTCTCTACTTTATTGAGTTTCCTTTCAGTGAAATGCTCTGAGTGAACTGGAGTTCCCTCTGGTAAACAGTTAGGTTGTGAAAAGGTCTAGAGCTTTTATTATGAAAGGTAAGAATGGAAAGAATGGGTCCGGTATGTTTTGCACAGGAGTGATAAAGTTTGCAGTCATGGATTGGAGTACAGAGCCTCACTGCTACACTACTACAGTGAACACTGTGACGTGAAGTCCGTTCCCAGTGGTTGATGCCTTTATTCGCGGTGCAAAAGCCCAGAAAAATCAACCTCTTTCTGAAAAAGTTTACATTAAAAAATACAAATAAAGTTGCTTTTCGTCAGGCAAATATATATATGTGAATTAATTGCACACACAAAAAATGTCCCTAGTGTATAAAAGCCTCCAAGGTCAGAAAGTTATTCAGGGTTATGTGAGTCTAAATTTAACCTCAGTGTATGACTAAGCTGAAACTTTGAAAAATTGGGAACTGATTAAGTATTTTAGGTAGTCTATGGAAAGTTAAGGGTGGGTGAAGGGTATTATGGTCAGAACAGAAAAACCAAAAAGCTTTCCACATCAAAAGACAAAAACTAACTGATATTTTTCTGCTCCACAAGGAGTTTACCTTGTAAGGTAGCATCACTTTAATCAGAGTAATTTAAATGTGTGTGTCTGTGTGTGCATGCATTGGTTACTTGGTATTTGATTCAAAATAGATACGATGAGCAACAGAGAGGGTTTTGTTCCCACTGTAGTTTACTTAAAGATCGTTGTGTTGTCAGTCAAGTTGGGGTCACACATTATATATAAACCTGATTAAGGCACATTAATTTTAAATGACAGAATCCATCACAGCACTGCAGGTGCATGAAGCTGTTATAAATCTTTTATGCTGTGTGATTCATATAAGCACTTGAATGAACGACTGGTAGATGTGTAAAAGCAAAGACAACCTGCTGTTTCAGTTTCCATTAACTCTAGAAGAATCCCTATAAAGAATCCCTGAAAAAAAAATTGTCTGACTGATTATGAAATTCAATACATTATGAAACTGTAACACTACAGTCAGTGTAGCCACTAGATAATTACACTGAACACTGCACATATTCTTGCATTAAAATAGTTTCCTCTGGGGATGCCACAGGTCTATAGATCTATAGACTTTGTCTCTGTGTCTCTTACCCTGTGCACTGTGTCCCTGTCCGAGGCCGTGGCCCATGTTCTCCACACTGTGCCTCTGTAATGCCTGCAGCAGGGCTGGCCTGAGACTTTCACACAAGTCAGCCTCGTAGTCTCTTTGACCACGCAGAATAACTTCCAGCACCCCGAGGGCTCGTCCTGCCAGGGGGGCCTCCCTGGTGCACACCAAGTCCTGAAGTCAAACAGAAAGTCAAACACAAGCTTCAAAGGTACTATATGAAGAAATGCTCATGTATTAATCACTTTGAATTAGCAATGTTTGAACAAACTTAAACATAACTTTAAAACAGAGAGCTTGGTTGCCTACAACAGCCTGTGGACAGATTTCTATGTATGACCCTTAAAGCCTTAATGCTCTTCAGTTAACTTACGGCCGTCTGCTAAGGGCAACAGTCAACAAGTCCCACATTTGTTATTACTAATACTGTACAATCTGTATAACTGTATAAATGTGGATGTGTGTGTGGACCAAATGTGTTTCTCTATGTTGATTTTATTGCTTTTATACTTTATATGTTTTCCATGTTTGATGTAAAGCACTTTGAATGCCTTGCTGTTGAATTGTGCGATACAAATAAACTTGCCTTGGCTAGCTTTTCAAATGAATTCACCAGTTCACATCGGCTGCTTCATAAAGTTAGCTGGTAACATAATTTGTAGCTACTTACTATCATCGAGCCAATGGTCCACATTAAAAAGCATAAACATTACAGATAGTTATGTTTTTCTAAATATGTTTGTCATTTATTTTTCATACTATCACTGTTTTGGCCACTGGCTCTCACAGAGTGTGAGCACATGCACAAGCAGCAGGATGCAGGCTATTTAATGGCTGCCAGCATCATTATTATCAAAGACCTTTTGAAAATGACACAACTATTTAGAATATCTTTGTGTAACATAATTGTCCTAACACAGCAAAAAGTAACCACACACTAACTGCAGGTTGAACACTTAGACCAAAGTCTGATTCAGGCTTAACAATAGTTCAAACTGTGTGAAATACTGCAGCACACCAGGCAGCATTCACAAGTATCTTCACTTTAATGTGGCCAACTTCATTTCAAACTCCTATCTGGGGTCTCTGGTTCTCACCAGGAGGGTCAGTATGACAGCAGGGTACTTCTCAATCAGAGCCAGCAGCTCCACAGTCTCCGTGTCTGGCTGCTGATCCTGCCGCTCGTCTGCAGGGCTTTCTCTCTTCTCTGCTTCGTCCGGCATCTCTGCCTGCACCCAGGGATCAAACCCAACCACCTTTCATCAGTTTTAATTTGTGAGAGTTCAAAGGGAAGTAAGAAAACACATTGTAATGCATCTCGAACGGTTAATCTGTTAGAGGGAAATTAATTAGAGAAGCTGCTGGAGTGAAACAAGTGTTCAATCAAAGCAACAAAATTATTTATTGACAAATGGCAGTCTGGTATAAAAGTGAAACAATTGTCCCCCGTACCGTGTTCTGCTCTGCATCTGTGTGCTGCGCTTGCTTGGTCAACCAAAGTTCCAGCACCAGCGGCCCAAATTTCTCTGCAAGCTCTGGATATCGACAGATGAAGTGGAGGAGTGCAGGATGGTGAATGTAGAGGGAAGAGAAGCTTTGGCAGGAGGAGAGCGCCTTGCTGATGCAGTTCAAAGGAGCCTTGAGTAGGTTGGTAAAGAAAGATGGAAAAAGCCAAAGTACTTTCTTTGAGGTGTGCATACAAACACAAGTTACAAAGTTTGCAGTTTTGTAAACAATTTTCTTCAGAAGCAAAATGTGAGACTGCTTTAAAACCCCACTGAGGCAGAGCCCTTAGTCACAGCAGGAAGCCAACATAAAGTGTATACGATTCACTATTACCTAATGCTCTTTCAACTACATTATTTTGAGAAGTGTTTGATCCGTTCTGTAGCTGTAGAAAAAAGGTGAGCTATAATTAACATTCTTTGCTGCTGAATCATATACAGCAGAGTATGGATTTTGCATCAAAAGATGAATATGAGCTGTCATGCTTTGATTCTGAGTGTACCGTGGCCTCCACATTAATAGTTTCCATATTAAACCGTACAGAACTCCAGCTCCAGCTCAGGCTGTTCTCTTTCTCTGTGTGCAGGAAAAACAACATGTTGAACACCTTCATCTTGATGAATTCTTGACACTCTAATGTTGCAGTGCTTGTAGGTAAAGCTATCCTGCTGAATAAGTCTTGAGGTTTTGTCTTCACATTGTTAGTCTGACTCACTGAACATAAAACACAATATTTAAACTGAGGCAGATTGCATTCCTCAGCAGATGAAAAAAGGCTAATCTACAAAATGCTCATGTTCTATAACAGCTGGTCCCAAACTTTTTGGTCCCACAGCCCTGCCAGATGAACTCACATACCCCTTCATCAATTCCCAGTCTAAGTGGTTATTGTACATTTTTTTGATATAATGACATTGCAAAAAAGCCAGGACACTGGGAAGGTTGCAGTGATTTGCAAATTCTTTGTGACCTACATCCAGTTGAATACACATACTAAGATTCCTTTATTAGTCTCACAACAGGGACACTTATTTATCCACTACTTTCCGCTTTTTAACCCATTTATCCCTTTAACTTACTATTTCAACCTTTTTTTCTGTCATTCTTAAAACCCTGCTTTAAACACTTGAGGCATTGTCAGAAATGCAAATGAAAAGGAATGTGATCATTTGCTCATCCTTTGACATATATTTCAGTGAAAACTGCAAAAACAATGTATTTAATGTTCAAACTGATAGACTTGTGTGTTTTTGTCTCTTTTCTCTTTTTGTTTACGTTTTACATAGCATCACGACGTTTTTTGGAATCTTTGTTGTAGAAAAGTATTTCAACCATTTATCTATTACTTTTTACTAAGTATTTCATCAGATTATTCATGACTTTAAGCTAATTATGTAATCTGTTTTTTCAGTACTTAGAGCCAACTATTTCTAACATTCAACTTTAACTAAAATTATTATTTTAATAAAATCTGCATGATAGAATAAATCAATAGAACAGGTAGTTCAAGAAGGTTTTCTATCAAAACATAAAACGCTGTTAAGCTTTTACCTAAATCTTGATGCTATTTATTTAATGTACTGCTTCTGAAAGTTCTGTGCTTTGATTTCTGTGCAGTGAAGTGATAAGAGTTACCCCGTCGAGGTTGGGGCTCTTGTCCTGTGTTGTTGCCAGCAGGTAGAGGGCAGAGCGGAGCACAGGGCGAGGCACGGCACAGCTGCCCTGCGCCTGCACTGAATGCAGCAGCCACACAACACTGGAGAACACCGTCTGGTCTGGGAGGAGTCTGGATCACACACATGAACAATAATGATAACATTAACTTAAAATAGTACGAGCACACGTATATGTGGCCAAACATTTAGATTAGACTGTATACAATCACACAGACACACACATACTTGAATGTCAAACACACCTCAGCAGACACGCTCAGTGTGAGGGTAATAAAGTGGACAAACACAAACTCTGTGTGCAAAGCAGACAAAGTGCTCCAGGGGCATGTTGATGTCACAAACTTGCAATCTCTCTTTCTCACGCAAAAATACACACATACACAAACACAGACAGCGAATGTATACCATTGCACGCACATTCACACAACCTTTCCCTGAGCACACACACTCTGAGCCCTCCCACGCTATGTAAATCTCTGGCCACTGCTCCCATTAATCTTGATGAGACCACACAGTGGTGGGGAGAGGCTTTCATCCCCTTCCCTGGGGTGTAATGTACAGCCCAGATTCCACAGAAGGACAGATTAAACTTTCCAAAGAGGCCGACGTATCTCTGAGGTCATAAAATATGTACTTAAGATTGCCCATGTTGGGCCGCAGCAGTGCCGCTGGAGCAGGGAGACAGCTACATGCAAAACCAGCTGCTTTCTTGATTGCACCAGTTAACATATTTATATAATAAGTCTGTGATATGACTCCAGATAATTTGTTTGGAACTTGGATCATTTCAACTGTGATGTAGCACAAATGTTGTCTTTTCTGCTCTCGTGGTGATTTGTAAAATAATTTTTCTCAAGTTATTAAAGTCACAGCAAGAAGTTTTTAACTGGTTGTGACTGCTGCCTTTATATGACCCACATAATAAAAAAAGATCTCAGCCATAGCAGGACAGCAGGGTCCATCTGTGGCTGTAGGATCTCCTGCTGGAGGCCCATACTGTATCACTGGACCTGCTGGAGGGAAGTGAAGCACGGGGGAGAGCCAGAACCAGGACTGAACAGATCCTGCTGCAGTAAAATTAGAATTTTTCTAAAGGGAGTCTGATGCTCAT
>CAFUXE010000224.1:449844-523735 GCA_903364295.1 Serranus cabrilla | reverse complement strand
CAGATGGGAGAAAGACAACAAACAGGCCTACAAAGCAGGCTGCAGTGACAAGTCGCCTCCTGCTCAGGTTTTGATCAACTGAAAATAATAAACCATAGAGAAGAGAGGAAAAGAAGAAGAGAAGAGCACCTGGACACCAAACTCAAGGATTTATCAAGGACTTTCCAGGCTTAAATCCCTGGAATCAAGGTTAATTACTGTAATAACACTAAGACCTATCTTTACAGAAGCCCACAGTAAAACAATTAAGAAAAGAGAGGCTTGAATGTGCGAACACTTCTAAACTGTGCTGTGTTACATGCATGTGATCGTCACATGTGAAACAATGATGCAACTACACACACAGACAGCGGAACAGAGCCTATTCAATAACATTAAGTTAGCTAATTTCACCATGAAACCATGGAAGAGACACATTTTTAGCAATTATCAGACAGCTTTTCAAGAGTACAAATGATATACTAACAATTAATCAACTATATCAGATAGTTAGTAAATCAGGAGAAAAACAACCACAACACTGACAGAGGAGGTGGTAAATATAATCTGTCAGCACTAGTCATTCATCTTGAATATTAATTAAGTGTGTAAGGTTTAAGAACATTGTAATATAACTATATAATGGCCTTTTCCCTGCTTAATTATGTCTCATAAATTGTTGCCGAACTTTTAGGTTGATACCATTTGTTACACAGATCTGGTGCTAAACTCTGCCATTTCTTTTTACTTGACAATTGATAAAAATGGTCAAAAATTCCTCCAAGATACTACATTTAGAAACCAAGACCTTGAGGAACACCACAATAAAATCCAAACTGTGATTTGGTATCAAAACATTTTTAAGATTTCTGCAAGCGGTGCATGTTTTGGCCTTATTGGCCATATACCTTTGAACGCTCTAGGTCTCTAGTTTGTTGTTGTAGGTTCATGAGGCTGTGATTATCACAGAGGTCACAACAGACCATCTTATATAGTGAAGTCAAGTTTCAAAAATGATCTCACTGCAATGAAAACGCTACAACTGGGACAAATGGCATCATGCATGAATACAATTGGGCTCATCCAGTCTCAGCTTCCCAGTCATACCCAATCTATGCAATTCAAAGACTGTTAAGAGCTGCTAGCTGCTAAGGGGTTAATAAAAATACGAAAATAATAAATATGGTCACAATCTCTCATTCTGTCCCAGTGAAGGTGTTGGATAACAGCCAGAAAGTGTTTCTGCAGAAGATGATGTCAAAGTGAAGTTAACCTTTGAAATTTGGATTATAGACCGTCATCACTTGAACATTTTATCTTAAAAGACATTTGTATGAAATTTGTTATAATTGGCATATTCATTTTTGAGTTATGACTAAAAAAAAAAGTGTTTTGTGAGGTCACAGTAAGCTCTGATATAATCAGTTTATCCTTGAATTCAAGTGGATGTTTGTGCCAAATTGGAAGAAAATCCCTTGAAGAGGTCCTAAAATAGCACATTCACAAGAATGGGACAGAAGGATGTACAGAGGGACAAGCTGGAACATAATGCCTCCGGCCACAGCTGTCGGCAGCGCGTAGGCATTATAAAACATGTTCAAATCTGTTCAACAAAGTTTTAAATAAGAGAAATATCTTACATAAAAGGGGAGGGTAACATTCAACACAAAGAAAAATGAGGCAAAACAAGAGGCTGAAAATGAAACAGATAAGGGTGATAAAAGGCAGGAAGACAGCCAGAAAAAGGAACAAACAGGAGTCTGGCTCCGAAGAAGTCATTATTCAAAGCCACAAACAAACACACACGCCGCATGCATTCAAACACAGACACACCTACTCAGTTGCTCGCACAACTCTTACATCTCATTACCTCAAAGAAATATTTTACTCAACTCTGGTCTCAATGTCGTTTCGTGTCTCCTGGGAACAACTGCTCCAATGAAACATTGCTTACATTTCATTTTAGGGGATGTGGAAAGGGATTAGAAGAGAAACAGCTCTGGATTTGTTTTACTCACTTACAACTTCACCTACCTTAAGTTACTTTTCTTTTATATAATTTACTTCAGACTCACATAATCAGAACCTAATATGCTCCTTTAATTGGAGGTGTTATCTGTGTCATCACAAAGTGCATTGACATTTAAGAGCATCAGCTTTTTCCCACAACAGGTACAGAAAAAGAGCAAGCAAACACTGTTCGATTGAAGGCCGTTCCACACATTCAACATGTTTACAGTACACACACCTGGGTGCCTTCCTTAAATTCTAGCCAGAGCTATTATTTAGTGCTTTTGCAAAAACATTTAGAAAATGGCACCACCGGCTGTCTGTTGAACGTTATGAGTCCCTGCTCTGCACAGGGACAACTTGATTTAAGAGGACAGGGATCTCCATTAGGGATGAAAATCTAGTTTCATGCTGTATGCATCGACAGGTAAGAGAAATAAAACAAAGATTTACTGGAATGTTTTTAGTTACACCTTTGTAGTGCAATATAATATTGTTTGTTTATGCCAGTGGTTATAGAGAAATAAGAATTTTCTTCATAAACTCTGAATTTTGTTTAAATAATTTAAGTTTCACTGCACACTTAAATGTTTTTTTTTAAACCGTTCACTAACTGTTATGACCAGCCTGATCACGTGAAAATAAATGAAATGACCACGACCTCTTAACACCCAATTCCATGAAACACAGGAACAATGCCAATGTAAAGTCAATGTTACGTTACGTGAAAACAACTTACATTTTTAACTTACATTTTAAAAAAACCTAGGTCAGTGGTTTTGTAACCTAAATTCACAAAAATTGCAGCCTGTTTTACAACCGAAAACTGTGGTTTGTGTTAATATTTCTTTCCAAATTTATGAAAATCTGTATTTCATGGATGGCTAAAGGCTTAACACATCATCTACTATTATGAATCTGCCCTGCACCTTGCAAGCCCAATGCTGAGAGTGGACCAGTTGGGACTTATCTATGGGTGCATCTCATGTCACTTATTTAGGACTTACAGACTCCTTGCTTGTATCTTTACGACCGTCTTAAAGTTATTATTTGTGAATGAGGAGTTCTCTATGAGAAGCTATGAGCGTCTTTTTACCATATTGGATATTAGATTTTGATTGGATGCTACAGCTGATCACATCACTATTAAACTCAACTGTGACTCCCAAGTTTTACATTTTGCTGGACCACAAACAGGTTTCTTCATTGATTAGAATCATTTTTCTTTTCATGATCTGTTATTTCCCCCATTACTGCTTGTTATGGACACAAAGTCAGAGAGAGTAGGAGCGTCTGTCTGTCTGTCTGTCAGCAACAAAGCAGTTACATCATAACAGGCTGAGCATTCCTGAGCATCGGGTTGATATGAGTTACATAATTTCAATTTTCCCTGTAAACATTTTGCCTGATAAATAATATCCAATGCCAAAATACACCACAATCATATCCTGGGTTATATATTTGTATACAAACATTGACAATGTTCGTGCATGCCTGTTGCAAAAAACACACATCACATATTGTTAACATCGTTATCATTGTTAACATCGACAATAAGAACGCTGCCATCAAGAAGAAAACTAATTGGCAAAAAAGAATACTTTCTCGGGTGACTTTTTCCTTATTTTACTGTAAAAATGCAACCTGTCACTCGTGGATAGGCAAGTACAAAAAATATATATATGTAAATGTATAAAATAATATGGTTTTACTTGTCTTTCTTCGGTTTTGGCACCACTGCACAATACGTCATGTTTAAAACAGATTACAATGTGATTAATGTTTTCTCCTGATGTAAGCCTATTCCTGATTCCTTCTGCAACTGGTTTGCTCGTGCAATCGTGTGTGACGCTCAAGTGACGTGTTCTGATAAGGGGTCTGGTAAATAATGAATTCACAATTAGGACACCAATAAAAGACTAAATGGTTTCTGTGCCTCTAAGCTGGACACGGTACACAGTATAAATACAGAATGCATGTTATTATTCATGTTCAACAGGCTACAGAGAGAAACATTTCTGCTCCAGCACTGATGACTGAAGCTTTAATGATTATGAGTAGAGTAATTAGCAGAGACACAAACAGCTGTTAAAGCCGACCGACAGCTGATCCAGCAGCAGCATCAGAACCGAACATCACTCATCTCGTTTCTGTGAAAACATTTCCTCACATGGTTTCCTTTCATCTCTCCATGCATCCCTGGTGGGAGGGACTAAGACGCGAGGAAAAGTGAGGGAAACGTTGTGTAATTAAGAGAAATGGGATGCACCCAAAGTGCTTTAAAGTGAAATTAAATTTACATTGGTGGTTTTACACGCTGCTGCCAAATATGTATCTGAGATTGATGTGAGGTGGCTACTAATTTCAGACCCTGCTGACCTTCTTTGCACATAACAAACGACTCTTCGGAACAGTTCTGTTTCACACTTAAACTGTCTCAGATGACTGATTGCATTACATCATTGCTTGCAAACTGACAGGAACAACAGGGTTTAACAGGCACTTCATGTAGCACTGCGAGTGATGCAAGTGTGTGTGTGTGTGTGTGTGTATTTGCATACCAGTCTGGCAGGAGCTAGAAGCAGCATCTTGCTGGGAAAGCAGACACATACTGAGTTTGTGCAGAAAACCAGAGCAAGATGTATTCAGATGTGGGTGCCTGAAAGAATTGGTAACAGGGAGAAATACAGAGTCAGAGAAAATAAACACACGGACACTAGAAAGACAGCAGGGAAAAGTGCAGGAATAAAGAAAGAATGAGGGCACCTGAAACAAACAGAGCTCAAAACATCCACAATGCAGTCAAACAGTGAAGAGTGAACAGAGAGACACAGGGCAGGATGTGACTTGACTGAGACCTTTCAAATATGAAACACAGGCGCCGCATGGTTCAGTTTCATTACAGCTCAGAGCAGGGGGCCTAAAGCCGAACGAGACAACCAAGTTTGTGACCACATTAACACACAAAATCCCAATAAAGCACATGAACACACACACACATCCACTCAGAAAAGCACATATGCTTACATATGCAATCTAAACACACACAGTAGGCTTTGAAGCGGCAGAACGGTTGTTCTGAGACAGACACACTGCTGAGAAGACTGGCTTATTGGGGAAAAAGTAGAAAGAGTGACTCAGAAATGACAGATGCCTCAGTCGAATTATCTGTCGCACTGTACAATGTGCTCCGACAGGGAACGATAATAAGAACTCAACTTTCTGAGCCACCCTGGTTTAACACACACACACAGCTCCACTTTGTAGACAGCAGCGCTTTGTTAATTGTTGCGTATGTGTGTGTGTGTGTGTCCTCAGGTTATCCTGTTACACTCTTACCTGTTTCCCGCACAGAGGAGCCCTTTGTGTTCCAGCAGCAGCCTGTAGAAACCAGAGGACGCTGGAGGGAACAGGAGGTGAAGAGCAGAATAAAGGAAGGATGAGACAGCGAGAAACGAGGAAGGGGAGAAAGATGGGAATAAAAACACTATTTATATAACACTTTTCAAAACAAGAGTTACACAGAAGGGAGACATTTCTGTTGTCACTGTGCCAGAAATCATCCACAGGATTCAGTCTCAGTCTATTATCCCCAAACCTTCAACTAGGGCTGGGTGATATGGTCAGAATCTTCTATGCTGATATATGTTATTTCATATCCTGACAACAATATATATCACAATACAGCACATTTTCTGTCAATTTAATAAATAAATAGTCTATGAAATAGGCTAAGCACATGGTGAAGCCTATTTTTGTCTACCTGTGAGTAAAACAGCGTCTCTATAGTATCATTTTGCCCCGACATGCAAGGATCAGAACTTAGGAACTTTCCAAGTGACGTAAATATTTTCGTAACTCTGCCTGGCTGCTGGTTTTTCAACACTGAGAGAAATAATCTTTAATAATCATTAATCACGATTAATCACCTTTTTGTCTCAAGACCCAGTTTAAATAATAGATATTTGTCTGTAAAGGAGATACTTGTGGGTATGCTGAAAACCCATTTTCATTCACATATTTTGGTCAGAAGTTTTAAAATGACCATGTTAGTATTTAACTCATAAATATTAAGCCTAACATTGGAGCATTATTCCTGACAAGATGTCAAGTGATCCCTTTGCTCTTCTAGTTTCATTTACACTCACTCGCCACTTCATTAGGTACACCTGTTCAACTGCTCCTTAAGGCAAATATCTAATCAGCCAATCACATGGCAGCAACTCAATACATTAAGGCGTGTAGACATGATGAAGACGAGCTGCTGGAGTTCAAAGTGAGCATCAGAATGAGGAAGAAAGGAGATTAAAGTGACTTTGAACGTGGTATGGTTGTAGTATGAGTATTTCAGAAACTGCTGATCGACTGAGATTTTTACACACAACCATCTCTAGAGTTAACAGAGAATTGTCCGAAAAAGAGAAAATATCCAGTAGTGGGCCAAAACGCCTTGTTGATGCCAGAGGTCAGAGGAGAATGGACGGACTGGTTCAACAGTAACTCAAATAACCACTTATTACAGCCGAGGTCTGTAGAAGAACATCTGAACACACAACACGTCCAACCATGGAGCAGATTGGCTACAGCAGCAGAAGACCAAACAGGACACATCATTAGATACACACTTCACCTAATAAAGTGGCCGATGAGTGTATTTTGCATTAATTATTTGAAATTATTTACATAATTCATTTCAACAGAACTAAGAAAAATGTATACAATAGACTATTCATAGAATTTTGATGAGAAATATCATCAAATCACCCTGCCTTACCTTCACCACATATTCAACACACTATACCCTCAAAGTACTCTGCAGGATCGGGGGAAAGCTCATCATTTGGCCATTGGAGGTAATGTGACAGCAGTCCTGTATTAATTCTATGAGAAAAAAAAGTTACATCGTAAAGCTGTACTTAATGTCTCTGCCGTTTTAGTGGCGATGTGAGAAAGAGAGCCTCTCACTTATTGAAGGGAAGTTTTAATTTCATAGAGCTACTAACTCACTGTCTCGTGGACGTGTGCCAGGGTACTGCTCCGCCATATCAGCAGAAAATTTCTCTTCTGCTTTGTTAACTGCTTGCAGCGTAAATATAAAGCTTAAGTTTCTTTTTACTGCCATCACACTGGCTTGTCTTGATGCCCAAGGCGACGTGTTTCCTGTCAATAATTGAGGCTCATCATGTGGACGGCCAGCTTTGGACAGATTGTTTAGTTTCCCCCTACAGTGATATGAAATTCTATCAAGTCCACATTCAGGCATTTAGCCCCCAATCCCTGATGAGAGCAGGATCAGCTGTTAGTATTGCTGTTTCTTTAAACTAGAATATTGATTTTAGTTTTTATGAACACACACCAGAATCAGTGGTTCACAGAGAACACAACCTATTATGTGATAATGGAATAAAATCATAACTGTATTAACTTTTGCATGCTTAGCTGGGAACTGAAAACTTGTTTCTGTTTATTTAATCAAGTTAGACATTTAACGTACCCACTTTTTACTGGTCATATTTACCCTGTGCCTGTTTCTTCTTTACACATGCTGTAGTCAATAGCATTGGTTCTCAATACCGAAGAGTTCCAGGGGTCCCTCAAGTGTGGTTGATGACTGGAATTGTAATGTTAATAGCTACTGTAACAACAAAGGTCTTTTCAGATGGAGAACCCTGAGGTGAAATATTATCAATGTTAGCTAATGTGTATCAATTTAGAGGTCCTTGACATGAGTAAGTTGAGAACCACTAATCTATAGTACAGTCTATTCAGTGACAGCATAAACTAAATTATCTGTAGCTCCCATAAGGTCTGGCATTATATTCAGGTGGTTGATAATGATAAGATGCAGAGGGTATGTGGTGATTTGTATTGTTGTGACATACAGCATGTTAAAGTTTTTGTTATTTAAATATGACTTATTATAAAACAGCTTGAACTGCAGCTTATTCTGCTACTGCTTGTATTAGAGCTGATCACTGTGGGCTGAAGATTCATAAGATACCAACATCAGGATTGCCCAACCCAACCTGGGTATAAGGGAACCCACACTACAAGTTTGCTGCCATGAAACTAGAAGACGATGTATTACACTGAAATCAAATGAAATGATGATGTTGACGTAAGACTATACACAGTGTTACCCAACTCACCTAGCTTAACTGCAAAGACAGGCATGAGAGACGGAAGCAGTGTGAACTGGGAGGACAGGATGGAGTAGAAGTACTGCAGTATCTGAGCATTGGGTGTCTGCTCACACTTCCTCTACACACACACACACACACAGGTAATCACAGACAAATGATCAAAACACAAACTGTGAACAATTTCTTCTTGTGCGATTGGTTTTTAGCAGTAACTTTAGAAAAACACAACTTAATAAAACAATTACTGGTACCACAGCAGAGATCGATAGGTTCAAATGTCCATGTGTACTCAAAACTAATGAAGACGAATGAAGATGAGTGGCTGCGCCTATTAATATAGTCATTTAGAGATAGACTGGCGCCAGACAGAGCAAGGTAATCATTGTCACCTATTTCTCAGAAAAGAGATGTGACCAATTGCAAGATAATTTTCTCAAGCAACTGTGTGCGACAGAGAGATATAAGGTTAAGAAGAGAAGCTAATGAATCGGATGTGTGCATGTGTGTGTGTGCTTCAGCTCTCACAAGGACGGTGGGTATCCAGACAGAGTCGCAGCAGCGCAGCAGACATTGACTCAGACACTCCAGAGAGTCGTGAGCGTGGCTGTGTTTAGACGGAGCTGTGAAGGTGTTCTCCTTCAGAACAGGCTCTGATGAACACTCCTCAGCCAACCTTGGACACACACACATAAACATTCACATACATACAAAAAATGAGAAAAAGAAGACAAGAAATGCTAGTGTGCATGCAGTGAGGATTTCACTAAATTCCCTCATCTACATTTTAACAGGAACATTCTGACTGCTGAAAATATTAATTTCGATGACTCCAGTGTTTCCCCTCGGATCCTTTCCAGCAGCAATGCTGAAGTTTTTATTTTACGCCGCCGGAAGATGTTAAGAGCATCCGCTGACACGAGAAGGGCTATAGACACCAATTTGTACACAGTTGTAGGTGGCAAATTATGGTAAATAAAATGCTGCAGGACTCTCTTTCCTCTCTCCTGTGCTCTTTCCACACTTTTCTTTCTCACCTCCAATCAAATAATTATGAATAGCAATGGGACGAATATATTAGCTGTCAGCTTTTGGCAAAAAAACATCAACAGCTGTTTTATTTGGTTGATTTTTGGGCCATTTTTATTTTGCTATTTAAATAGTCTGCCACTGAAGAATGGCCTCCGAGGCACATCCAAACGCAGTGCACAGTGGAATCCAGGATGTGCTGCTTGCTCAGCCGGCAGCTGAGTGCTAAAAGCAAATATACAGGTCATAGCTTGTTAAACAGGGGGCTGCAGAAGTAGGTTTACAGTAATGAAAAACAAAAAGTGTGCACAATACACATTTTATTGACTGTACAAACATATCAATAATAAATATTAAACCCTCAAATGTTCAAACTGTTTGCCCCCAGCATGGACACATCCTAGCACCACTATTATATTACTGGTAATACTTGAATAATCCTTACGGTATACCTACTTTTGCAGCCCGCTGTATAGATTCTATAGTGGAGATAGATATGCAATGCAATAATACTCAACAAAAGACTCAAATCAGAGTTCTTGATTGCTGGAACAGCAGAAAAACAGTTTCGTTTCTGGTGAGTTTGAATGAAGTGTGACGAGTTAACGAGCCAAGAGGATTTCAGTGTGGGACCAATCTTCAAACAAAAACAACCTAAGACTGAACACTTTGTACACATTAGTAACTTAGTTAATTCACTCTAACTGTTCCATTGATCCAATTGAACTCCTTGAACATGTGACTGGACAGTGTGCTGACCTGCAGGAAGCCTGAAAACAGACCAGAGCCCGGAGCAGAAATCCTTCAGACCTGGACGTCTGGCTGTTGGGGTCTGACCTCTTAAGACTCCTCTGGAGGATAACAGGGAAACATGGAGAAAAAAAGAAAAGAAACCGAATGAGAGATTGAGGGAGAAATGGAGCATGAGACAAGTAAATCCCATCACACCATGCCACATCACAAGGAAATAATCATCTCATCAAAGATCATTCAAACAGATTTCGTCAGGGGAATCACTAAAGATTCATCTAAAACAATGAAACTTAAAACTAAGAAAACCCTGATGTCTTTTAATGTTTCTCCAGTGAAAGTACATATTTCCCATTGGCATCTGGTATAAAGACAAATCTGTACTACACCTCAGGGCCATTAAAGTGAAACACATTTATTCTTTAAGTTGGAACATGAATACATGCCAACCAGACATGTCTTGCTGACAGTTGCGTCACAGTGTCTGTAAGCGGAATGGCGCTGAAAGACAAGCAGCAATAAGGGACAGCTATGAGGGAAACAACAGGAAAAGACATCCTTTCTTTCATGGAAGAATGAAACGTCCCTTGATCGAACATGTCAATCACATATGTACTGTGTGACATGTTGTTAGATAGCATCAAAGGCAGATATGTCAGTGTCTCTTTAGACAGCACTCATAACTGTGGAAACTGTCTCTGGAGGATCACCACAAGACAAATTCTCAGTCAGACTGCACAGACAGTTCTCCTCACTACCAGTCCTTGAATTTATTTATTTCACATTTGTGGATCAAATATGAAAAGAAAAAAAAAACCCTCACAGAGTTTCGATGGTGAGCAGGAGAGGGTAGGGGCAGCTCAGAGAATCTGTTAGTGATGGCCTCAATCAATCCCTCTATCTTTCTGTACTGGACCGGTCTGGACTGGTGGTTCAGTCTGGAAAAGTGAGAGAGTGGCAGCTGTTCATACAAAGGAAACACCTGATAGTAAATAAGATACCATGCATGTGTATGATTATGTTAAGTAGCAGGGAGGATACAGACCATAGCAGTGTTTGTATCATAGATTGTATAAAGAGTTGGTGATGCATCCTCCCACTGAACAACATTGAGTCAATTACAGCTGCAAAACATGATGTTACAGCCCTGTTTTTTCAAATCAAATAATGAAATATTTTTACCTCTACTTTTGGTTTTGTTTTTTTGCTGCTGTTCCTTCACTGACATACAGGATTTATAACCAATATTGCAGCCCGCCTCTAGGGGGTGATCAAGATGTTTTGACCTCAGTAGTGGGAAACTGTTATGTTGTCTATCTTTATGTACAGTCTATGGTTTGTGTCTGAATGTGTGCACTGTGTCCTTGAAAAAACACCTACATCAATATATCTATGAGTAAAGCTATGTGTCCCTGAGTCAGTGTCTTTGTTTACTTGTGACATGGTGCAAGTGTATGTGCATAGCCGCATACACGTGTACTATATGTGTTAACTTAGTAAGTGACTGTGTGAATAACTGTTGTTAACAAGTCCAACATTGACTCTTTATATATACCTTTATTATTAAAAAGTCTGCAAGGACTCTACTGAGGAAAAAGCCTGCACAGATTTGAATGACAAACAATTGAAGCTTGGCAAACACAGTCAAGTGTCCTTGACAATATGTGGCTCATCTACGAATCTCACAGACTGTATAAAAGAAGTGGACAAAGCAGTGACCTGACCCATTGGATTGTGAAAGCTATTTTTAAGCCTTGAGTTGGCATTTTGGCTATCACCATATTGTTTTTTGTAGCCAAAAGTGACAATATTTGGACACTACGCAACCAGGTACTGTGAGCTCAGGAAATGCTAAGTCAACAGCTAATACTAGCGTTAGCTGGTTAATATGGTTAGGAAGGTGCATCCGTAATTCCTGTTAACTGTGATATTTATCAGGGTGCTAATATTGTCTAGCAAAAAAAAAAAAGGATAAACCATAGACTGTATAAAGGGCTAAACACAAACTTTACTTACTGTAAAAAATAAACAGCTGATTCCTTAAGTCCACATCACACCAGAGATGTGTCAACGAAAAAAAAATTCTGAAAATGAGACTATTGCGCAGCAGATTAGATTACAGCGGACCGCCACATATTGTAATTAATGGGAAACACTGGTAACATGCATTTGTATGTATTTTTGTGTACATTAATTTTTTACTGAAGCTATTTGACAAACATTTAGCATTTATTATTTAATATTATTGTAACAGAACATTCAAGCAGCAACATGTTTTTTGTGCACTTATTTGCTCTGTCAGTCCAAATGTTCCATTTCGGAATAAAAAGCTGGAAATTGAAAATGCTTTTTTTTATCCGATTCATCGACCGATTAATCGATTATTAAAATAATCGTTAGTTGCAGCCCTAAAGGCAATTCCCCATTTGCTTTACCTTACAGGCTCATATGTTAGGTTCACTTCTTTTACACAGCCTATGACATATATAGACTGTGTGTGTGTGTGTGTGTGTGTGTGTACCTGAACAGGGCAGCTGCAGCACTGGCAGCCTCTGTGGCTACCAGCAGGCAGGAGGAGGAGACTCCACCTAACAAGACCTCCGAAACTGCCACAAACCCTGGAACACTTGGGAACAAACGCTCGCTTGGGGGCTGCCTGTGAACACACACATGCAAACAAACATAAAGCACTATTCCCACAAAAAATACAGTGTATTTGTTCACAGATAAATAAGTGCCATTATTAAATTATAGCCCTGCTAGACTAACCTACATTAGGCATCTATAACAACTACTGGAATCACTGTTGCAAGCAAATACTCAAAAACAGTTAAAGACAGTAAAAATGGCGTGATACTGTGGATCCTAGATGAGTCAGTGATAACTATGCCAAAAGTACAGAGACAGG
Source organism: Serranus cabrilla (assembly GCA_903364295.1). Taxonomy (NCBI): domain Eukaryota; kingdom Metazoa; phylum Chordata; class Actinopteri; order Perciformes; family Serranidae; genus Serranus; species Serranus cabrilla. Next base: position 510,919 of record CAFUXE010000224.1, on the reverse strand, counting down.
GGGTGGATGTTCAGGGATTTTTGCTGATATGGGTATTTGACATGAATGTCAATAAAGGCCCATCAAACAGCTGACAGCCAGTTCGTTTGCCTGATCTATCCATCATTCTTTGGCTCACTGTGCCAATACCAGCAGTGACTGTTTGCTGAGTCGCAGTGAACTCACCCTCCCTCTGTCTCACTCACCTACACACTGACACTTATTTTCTCCCTTTCAGTGCAGGGACGCATAACAAACAAATAGTGCTGACCTATTACAAAGATCACCAGAGTATGTCTCGGGTCTATGACGCAGCACCACAACAGCTGTGGACTGGCTCCCTGTTGCCACAACACCAGTCACATAGAACATCCTAAATAACAAATGCATGCACATTAAGGTGCACACAAACACACACACCGTGGTGCTTAACTATCAATACCAACACAACCAAAAACAGGCAAATACACACTGAAACAAAAAGCACTCCAAAGACACATGTTAATGGACAAACTAGGTAAGACTCTCGTCCTCTCTCTCTCTTTCACACACACGCAAACACATTCACACACATAAAACGCACGCAGACACTTCAGCTTGTTCAGCATTTAGGAACTCTGGTCTGGCTACTTTTTTTTTTTTCACCGTTCCACTCAGCGTAAAGGACAAATTTCCCTTGCCATTTGAAATCTCTTATCCCCTGTATCATTGCCATGTGACGCCGAGAACATTCCATTAAAATGATGTCAACCTAGCAGAAATATGACAGTGTTTTACTGGCTCGTGATATACATTTTCATCTGCGAGCCAGCAGACAGCTAATTCAAATATAATTAAACTTCCCAGTGCACCATATTTAACATGTTTTACAGGAGGTCGCTGCTCTGTGTTGATGTAGCTGAAGCTGTACACGCTGTTCACTTTGTGTACAGAGTGGTGTATATATAATTTGCATAACTGTTTGTTGTTTTGGTGATATTAACATGCATATGCTTTTTTAACCACACGCTTATAATGGAATAACTTCTCAACTGGAAAATAGAAGGAAGAGGAATGTAAATAATACATAAATAATGTTATAATACGACACAACAGGCAAGTTTTCAGGCAATAGACAATAATTATGTCAAATGCAAACAAATGCAAACTGCAAACAGTTGAAAACTATTTATCGGGCCATTATTGTAGCAGAACTATTTGTTTACAAATGTGTGTAACCGTAACTCATCCTGCGTGTTGGGGCTGGGAGATATGGCCAAAATCTTCAATCCAGGTCATTTCATACCTTCATAACGCATATCACAATATAGCATAGTATAGTATACTCCATACTCCTAAACAGAATGTATGTATCTATCTATATTCAGATTTGCAAATCCATTTAGATTATATGGTTATAAATATATGTAAATGCGTACATTAATGTGTACACAATGACGTATAGCTATTTACTGTGTGGTCTTTGGAGAGAAATCGTGTCCTGGTCAGAAGAACTCAATAAATAAACTCTCAACTGTACTATGTTGATGTGGTGAACTGACCTTTTAACATACATTGGCGTAACAATGCCTGCATTTGCAAGTAATCGAACAGGGACCTTTATACGAAAATGTCAGCATGGAATACTGCTGCAGCTAACTGGGACACCTTAATTGAAGCATAATTATTTTTATGTGCTGCAGCTGTGTCTGCCCTCCTGTGATGTGACTGTGGGAAGCTGAGTTGTGCTGATATGATTTTTAGTCAGTGAGCAAAAGATGCTCAGTGCAGGGAGCTGCACACGTGGAAAGGCAGTGGAAATTGTTTTGGCATTGAGACAGCTCAAAGAAACCCAATACATTACAGAGCCGTCTCACCTTTCCAGTATCTCAGTGAGGAGCAGCAGACCTTGTTTCGGCACTTCCAGGTTGGTCAGCTGCAGAGCCTCCTTCAGACTGCGCACCAGGGACTCAATCCCTAACACACAAACACACGCACTCATTGTGACAGAGAAATGCTTGAGCAGGCAGACAGAGATGCATTTGTCTAATCTTACTCAGACTGGTTTCTGGTGGTACACTGAAGGGTACAACGGGCTACTGCGTTAAAATGAGCGACATGAAATGTAATACATGCAGATACAGACACAAAAAAATCATGCATGTCAAACAAACAGTGGCAGTGGTACATCTTCCTAATTTACTGCAACACAGAATCTGCTGTAATGATTTGGTGTTTAAACTGAACTAGAGCAAGAACTTAATAGCACAAGGAATGCTGCACCAGATATCTTGTGTACTGGCAAATTAAGTTTGTACTGCAAGTGTTTTTGAAACAATCTCTCAGGGGGGAGTTGAAGTACTGCAGTATTAAAGAAAGCCGCAGACAATGGAACCTCAAACGCATAACTTTCTATTGAATGGCACACAGCGCAGGCATATAAACACACACACACATGCACGTATGTCAGAACAATATTCATTACCATCAATGGTAGAATGTAATTAAATGTAAGTACATTTACTCAACTACTGTTAAGTTACTGTTAACTAAGTACAATTTTGAGGTATGTGCACTTTATGTGAGTATTTCCATTTTCTGTTACTTTCAGCTTCTACTCCACTACATTTAGCCGACAGCTTTAGTTACTTTTCAGGTCAAAGATTTAACATTGAAAAAAGGATCCATTTAAAGAGATTGGACATTTAATTAAAGATTTGTTAAATCTGTTGTGCTGTTTTCATGAATGCATCAATACAAATAATTGAATAATATATTTGGAATATATAAAACAATCTGAGTGGAACCATTCTGTAAAACAAGTACTTAAACTTTTGATACTTTTGTACATTTTGAATGCAGTTCTTTAACTTGCGTAGTAATTCAGCAGTGTGGTATTAGTACTTTTACTTAAGTAAGGGATACTTTTTGCACCACTGATAACCATTTTGTTTGATATTCTGTCAGATAAATATGTTTCTTTACAAAAGCACTATATTTGTACAGGTACTACCTCAGCTCTGCGAGTTTCCCCTGTACAGTAATGTAACTGTAATGCTTAGAGCAACCCTGATTTTTATGTATGATCTTTCTTTCCATCAGCTATCTTTACCAGCAATTAATTTCAGATGTTTACCAATTTCCCACAAGCCTAGAAACTGAAGTTATACACTTACATACAGATCTATGACAAGTACACACACAAAACAGGGATAACATGATCGTGCCTCAGGAGGGTTTCTGATCTGTCTCAGCCCTCTCACCATAGACTGAGTGACACTGGGAGAAGAAGAGTGGGTCCTTCGCCAGTAAGAGCAAACAGCTGTAGGCTGACCACAGCAGCACCTCACTGCTACTGCTGGCCAGACGATCAAACAGAAACTCTGAAAGGGAAAAGAGAGATGGAGACTCACTGGGAAAATAAAGTTGAGTGAGAACAGGGAACAATGTTGCCACAATACTATACTTTTCTGTAGTATCATCACAAAACAGGGTGTAATGTTTTCATGCATATTTAGCCTATGATAAACAAAAAGGGATGGTAATATTCTTTTTGAAGCATTCTGAAATTGTGGAGCAAGATAGAAACACAAATAGAATCATTAGAGTGCTGAAGAGAAAGGTAGAAAGGAACAACAAGAAGGAAGTGAGACACACAGAGAGAGACAGCAAGAGGAATAACAAAAACTTAGACAAAGAGAGGGAGTTGAAAGGGAACGTAGAGGAAATTATTTGAAGAAAACAAATCAGAGAGGGTAAGGGCTCTTATAGCTCACATATCACAGCCACTGTGTTTGTGTGTGTGTGTGCATTATCACCGGGTACATCAGCCTTGATGAAGGGAGCGCTGCACTGACTGAGAGAATGAACCAGGACGGATGCAATGCACCTCGCACTGGTCGCCTGCAACATCTCATCACCACTCATCAGCAACTGGAAAACACATTTCATGGGCTTTTTCAGAAACCACCAATCACTGGAGACACGCGGCATTCAAATCGTGTGCAGAGCTCCCACAGACTGTTTATTATAGACATATAGTTTCCTCAGCACTGCCAGGCGGCTGGTGACAGAAAAGATAAGGCAATATTTTGCCAACTGTCTGGCTTTCATCTTCAGCATACTGCCTATGCCCTCAGCTTATGTTCTGTTAGTTTATGAATGTGCCTAAAGCTGTCAACTATCAGCACCATGAACATGCACTTACAGTACGTGCAAGGCAATTTGAACACCCAATGAGAGGCTTTGAAACGACCAGAATGAGCCTGTGTTTGTTCTTTTTATATGATTGATATGATTTCTGACTCCTGTAAATGACATTGACAAAGGATGGTTTATCCTCCTGTTATGCCTATGTGTCAGTCCAGCACTGAGGGAGGCAAAAATATCACTTTAATGATCAGTAATATCCCCGGTGACTTTACCGAGGGGTGGTGACCATGACAGATTATTCAAAGAGCATGAGGCTTACTGAATTCATACTCTTCAAACAACCACTGTGCTGTTAGATCCATCCACAATTATAACCTGCTTTAAAAATATGCGCTTTTTCTTTACTGCAGTTACCTCTTGGTGCTTGTAGGATCTATATTTAATTCACGCAGTATTAGGATGGTAGGGTTAAATTTGATTATTGTTACTAAATATATTATGAAGTGTTTGCCCATTGGAATTTTGTTAGCCTTGTTAGGCCTTGTTTTGAAGTTTCTATTTATTTAATGCTGATGATTTTTCACTTACCATGTAATGTATCCCTACAGGTTCATCTATAAATGTTACATGCAATATTTGTTTACTACAGTACTTGCATCATTTTTTTCAAATGCATTTCAGCCTTTGGGGCTTTAAGAATTCATTTAACAGAAAAACCCATTTAATGTCGTGAAAAACACTTTTTCACTGCTTGTGAAGTGCCTTAAAGCCCACAACCCACATTTTTGTGAAATATCTTGTTCAGAAAACAAGGGATGAAGAAACCTTTGTCTCCTCTTTCTATGTCACATGCAGGCTAATTAGAATGTAATACACCTTTTTATGTTCGGTTAGCACCTTCCTATTTCACATGGGGTATTTGCTGACATACATCCACACCCTGTTTCAGATGGCTTCTCAAGATCTAGAACGGAAAAGTTGCAAATAAATGTAGTTTTGCAAATGAAACAGTGTGTCTAATTGTCTCATGGCAGAGATGAACAAAGTTTTCTTCTATTCTGAGGCAAAAATATCAAAACTGCAATAACAAGTCATTACATAACATTACTGATCCCTTTTGTCTTCATAAGTGAGGTAATGTAATCTATATATTGCAAATGACTACGATACACTGAAGCCAAAGTAATCCCTGAGGTAACTGTGGATGTATTGGCTAATTATGAGCACTTTGTATAAAAGTGAACTGTATAAGACCTCATTTAGTACCAATAAGACCCACTAAACAATCCAAATCTAGGAAAAGTGAATTATCTTTTAGGCTAGGGATTCAGCTGTGAGAGTTTGCATGATTTTTTTCTTGTTTAGTTTCAGTGTAGCACTCTTACTGTTGTTTGTATTTCCAACTGCAAACACACTTATTATTTTCTTGCCTTCCAAGTCCCCTGTAGTTTTCCTCGAGTGGTGTGTGATTAAAAACAGTAAATTTATCTGGTTTTAACAACAACACAATAATTTTGTTTTTGGAGATAATTATGATTTGGACGATTATTCAGTTAAGAGTTAGATTTTATCACCTCAACACACACGAGTGATCTACACAAAAACCACTAACGTCACAAGCTTAGCTGTGTGTGAGTCATAACTGAGAAAATCCAACTAGATGTAATCTACACATTGATTTCCCAGACATGAAGCACAAATATTTGTCCAGGGTAAACCCTCCCTGAACCCCTATTCAAAGGAACATTAATCCAGGATTAGAACTTCTTGTTATGATTATCATCAGCGTCAGAATGCGGGTCTTGGGGGTGGGAGCAGGATGTTTGGACAGAGACCTTTTTCAGTATGAGAGGCAGAGGGCATTGCTCAGGGGACTGTTGCTCTTGGTTTTGGCTGAGGGTCTGGCTGTTGTTGGTCTGACTGTCCTGGTTCTCATGGCACATGATCTGGTCGACGGGGCTGTTCATCAGAACGGACACTGCCTCTCCCAGCTGCACCAGCAGCCACAGCAGGCCTAACAGATGAAAGACAAGCTGTGAAAACAGATGCTGATGACAAATCGCAACATTCTGCAAAAGAAACATACACATAAATCAAGATAACAAGGTTTTTAAACAAGACATAGAGATAGATTAGGGCTGTAAATGTTCATCTATTCGTGCTGGACTGTCACAGTAGGAGGGTGATGATCTGGTGCGCAATGCCGCATGCAGCCTCGACAAAAAATAAAGAAGTTAGCACAATGAACTGAGTCAGTCACAAGTGACTTGCATGTTGGAAGACGTCCCGGTCAGCAACAATAGCACCGGAGAGAGAAGTGTGTATAAGACAAGGATGGTGGGTTGACGTTGCTACAGTGTTGATGGGTATGTGAATGGAAACACATCCAGCATGCTAACAAAACAAACAGGAGAATCCACTTTTATGATGTTTGAAGTGTTAATGTAAAGTAAAGTTTTATGTCTTACGTGTTAATCACAGATTTTATTTTAGGCATCTAACCAAAAACCAATTCAAATTCCTCATTGAGTTTAAGAGGTTAGACTCCAGGGTGCTAAAATGCTAACTTACTTCCTGGTATAAGAACTCATTCCTGTGGTGCCCTATTACACATGTTTTTTTTAAATATTATTCTTTGTATTTTGGTATTAATTCCATAGCCTTACAGATGCTTTTCAGTTTTGTAGCCTTTTGACCTTTTGCCTTTTGTTTGTTCAGCTTTGTACTATACAGAATACAGACAGGTTTGAAATGTTTTTTATATTTATAATGAAACTGTTTACCCCAGCAGGAGGACTTTGACTATCTTTGACACTTGAACTACTACTATCCTCCTCTGCTGTGAGTCCTAAACCGGGGTATGAATAGAATCCTGACATCTGTGTGCTGCTGCACCCCTGGGGCAGATACATTCATGATGGCATGCACTCACGAATGTCAGAGAACTTCTGCAATGATGAAAATAAATCTTGGGAAAAGGATCCCCAAAAGGATATTAGGACAAACTCATGCATTACACAAATCAGGACACAAACACACTATGCAATAAACAGTCTGTAATTAGCAATTAAATGTTGCCCATCTGCATGGATTTTCTTTCCCTTTCCAGCCATCTGGAGACAGAGTAATAAAACTCAAAACAAAAACACAAAAAACATTACAAAAAGCAAATTTCCTTTTCATAGAAATGTCTGTATATAACACAGCGCTAAAGAAAATAAACAATAATCCTGTTTAATTCTTCTATGTTGCTGTTCTCACCGGGGCTGGAGAGGGTAAGCTTATTAAGATAAAAATCAATTCAAAATGACACAAACAACAACAGCGAAAGCTCGACTGCTGCTACTCTAAAAGCCAGAGTAAATCAACCTCGCACCTCTATTCCAAAAGCCCACAGTGCATCCCACCTCGCTCCCAAGTTAATACAGTGATAAAACAAGTTCAAATTTCTCGGGGATAATAACTCTATTTCCTTTTCAATAACTCCCTTGTGGTTATCACCCGCTGCGCACGTAGGCAGGCTTACTATCCTTATAACTCCAAATTACTATAAGATAGCAACACTCTTTCATCTCAGCATAATCCCTGCTCTTTCTCCATCTAGTCTCACTCTTAAGTAGATTCTGGATTTTCACATTGGAAGATGTTTTATTTTCTGGCCTTTTTGCTTATTTCTAAAAAAAAAACAACAACAAATAAAAAACACAGCTCTACTTCATTATTAGCAACCTCTACCATCTGATAGAGACCTTTTATGATAAGAGTAGTTGGTGAATTCTGACAGATTTCTTAAAGTCACTATTTTTGCCTAAAAAACATGAAACAACATAATTTCCACCCACACTATAAAGCCTTTTACTCTCCTTTTAAGTCCACACCCTATTAGTCCTCATTTTAATTCCCTCCCAGGCAGCTCGGAGCGAGGTTATGTTTCATACATAGCAACAAATTCATAATAACCTTTCCCTCAAACTGTTACCAAACTAGTTGCTCTTGTGCTCGGCTCAAATTTCCATCCATTTTTAATACCATCCTCCCCTTATCTTGGCTCGATAATTGTATTTTTCATGCTTGCCTTAGCTAAGCATGCTGTACTGAGCTCAACAACTTCAAACCTTTAGAAGATAGCAATTCAATCTCACTCAGGCTATCTAGTGCTTAATAAATCTAAATGAGGCCAATCATTTTTCATGCAGCCAGCTAATGATGCTCCAAAGTATATTTTTATACAGTAATTGTGAAAAAAGTTTCTACGAAGTGCAAGAAAAGGCTCAAAAGTTACAAAACTCACAAGTAGTAATGAAAACTTTCAGTTCAAGAAGAATATATAAATTTAGAAAAATGTCCTGGCTTTGCTCCAGATAGCTTAATAAAATAAATGACGGATGTTTTTTTCTCACCAACGCAGTTGTTGATGAGTTGGGGGGAGCTGGCTTTGGCCAAGGTCTGCAGCAGCAGGATGCACACTCTGTCCCTGATGACGATGGGCAAGGACTGCGCTGCAGAGCCCCCAGCTGTCCCGAACAGTTTGAGCCACACATACAGGACCGAAGCTTTCAGTGCTTCATCTGGGTAGAGCAAGGCCGAGCACAGGTGCTCCAGCAAGGGCACTGTGGACAGATAAGTGAACACAAAATCAAAAAATGGGATTAGACAGAATGATAGAAGAGGATATATACGTCATCATGAGGGATAGGGATGGGCAAATCAGAATAGGTTGATTATGGTGAACTTTCATTATCGGGACAATCATAAGTATTAGAGCCTGACAGTTATATCGGTTGACAGATATTATCAGCTGAGATTGTTCTACTAAAGGCATATCTGTATCTGTGTATATGCTGTTTGATATGTGTGAAAATGTTGCTCTGCCTGATTTAGAAATGGTGCTAGTATTACTGAACAGTATTTATGTTTATTTAGCTATTTTATATTATATTATTTTCCTATTTCTTCTTTTCTTCTCAGTTCTCATTTATAGAATTGACTGCAATACATTATCTATATAATGTATAATAAAATCAGTAACGGCATCCATCTCCCATATCAGTCGGCGCCCACCTGCAGAACTGCAATTGTTTTCTTAACTAAATGTCAGGTAAAGTGGTTCTAGTATGTGTTGGAGATTCACTCATACTTTGATGATTATCATTACAGTACGAATAGTGAATCCAAATTATTTTGGCCCGGAAAATCTTGACATGAAATTTGTATATCTTCCCATGCCTAACGTTGGGTGCAAGCACAAAAATCATTGTGCATATGAACTGAACAATTGAAGTAAAGAGTGTTGAAGCTTGCTATTTATCTTGCAGATACTCCATATCCTAGGATACGGGGGAGCAGACAAGAGAGAAATAAATGAAGTATATTGTGAGAGAAGCACAGATTAACAGACTAAGAGAGCAGCAAGACGACAACATGGAAATGCAGCAAACTGGTGGGAACAAAGGGTGTGTTTGTGCATTTCACCTGAACAGCCCCTTTAGCTTTAACAGACAATGGCAAAGTCAACATTGGAGGGAAAGTTGCCATGAATATGAAAGAACTGAAGATTGGCTATTGAGGAGAGTGCACAGGCAGGCGATAGAGAGAGAGAGAGAGAGAGAGAGAGAGTAAAGGAGATTAAAAAAATACATAGACGGAGGATAGGAGTCTCTTCTCTGAGCACAGCAGACAGGAGCCAGAGACTCCCAGGTTGGCTCTCTGTCGGACACGAGCATGATTCAGAATCGCAAGAAGGGAAAGACAGAGGATGGAGAGACACACATGGAGAGATTGATAGTACAAAGGGAGAAAAATAACAAGAGACAGGTGGTGGAAGAAAGGCTGAGTTAGTAAAATAGAGAAAACCAGAGGGTCAGAGCATAAAAACGTGGGGATGGAGAGCCATTCACACAAGAGTCACAAAAATAGGGGAAAAGAAAGAGACAGAAGGACAGTAAGAAATGCACAGAGGGGAATTACAGATTCATATATACAGAGTGACAAACATGTCGCTCTAAATGATCGACTGTATTTACGTCAGGATTTGACTTTAGAGTAAAACAGAATTAGTCTCTTTAACACAGCCATTGTTTTAGCCCTGAAATGTCCAAACAAGCACAAATAGAGCAGCCACAAAAACAAAAAGCAATCAATAGCAATTTAAGTGTATGCTGCATTTAGAATATTTTCAATGCTTTACCTTGTCTCAAACAGACCTTTCACACAGGGAACTGAAGCTGTTATCTATGTTCTCTTGAAAGCCACCAGACCAAAACAGTAATTTTACCAGAACACAGGATGCTGGTCTACAGCTAGCTCGACTGTTGAGTTTGTTTGTGTTATTGTGTGATTTTGGTGAATCCAAACTAAGCCTTCAAAACACCAGAGTCACACAACGACATGTCCATGCAGTCTGGTGATTTTGAAGAGAGCATATAACAGCTTCACACAACAGCTTCAGTTCAACATGTGTAAACTTAAACCAATATGAATTTTTTTTTCTGGTGGCTACAAATACATTTTGCTGCTTCTACAGTGGGACATTGTTTAGCTTCTGGGCCGGTACTTCTGCCTGCTTCTCCAAACTGTACACTGACTGTGGATAAGTACCTCATAAAACCCCAAATCTGAACTATTCCTTTTAGGTCAGACTGACAGAAAACACACTGCCTATCTTATTGCCCTTACTGCCTTAGCACCTTTTAAATAACTACAATCAAGACATGCACTATAAGAAATTACATTAGCTACTGAGAAGCAAATTTAATAAAGAAATGTTGTAATCAGCCTAAACAGGCTGCTGACATTAAACTAATTTATAGAGGACCTTAAGTCACATTTTGTTACTTGCAGAATTCATTATTTACATAGCTTCTTCATCTATACATAAACAAATAAAAGACTGAATGAAAAAATTAGTCAGGAATGTTTTAACTAATCTTGTAACTCAGGAATTATCAAGAATATACTATGAATAAGTGATATATTGAATGAAGGCAGGAAAACATTTTGATGGTGGGAGAAATTGCAGACTGCAGGCTGATTCTCATAAACCATCCATCTACCATAGCTCAGTGAGCAAATGACAACTTTCTGCCTGTGACCAAATCCATGAAAAACACATCAGGTCAAATGACTGACCAACAGGAGCGGAAGAAGTCAAAGTAAAGGCCTGCAGCAGCACACTGCAGCTGCATACCAGGATGAATATGCTGTCACTTTGGGGAGGAGGGGTGGAATAATAACCCTGCTCTGTTAATCAGGTATCTTAATCAGAGTAAGATAACCTTGAGCGCTTACATGACACCTATAATAAGTTCTTTATTAATGTGGATATCAACAATTATTAGAGTGCGAAAGCTAAAAAAAAGTACACACGGTGGAAGGTCAGGCAGACAGAGAGAGACAGACGGGCTGGAGAGAGGAAAGTATATAAGTATAACAGAGCGTCTTTGAGAACACAGGAATAAACAGTGTTCAAGTGCGGGGCAGTGCTGGAGGTGGAAGGAGACAAAGAAACACAGAGTGTGGAAGAGAAAGAGATGATAGAGTAGGAGAGCCAAACCCAAGCCCAGCTGCTCTGTGAAGCAGATCAAAACCCATGTGAGGCAGGAGAGGCTCCCAGACATGTTTGATTAAAACCAAAATATATGAGGCGGCCAAGATGAGAGCCAGGCATAAAGAGAGGCAAAAGAAAAGAGAGTGGGAGGAGGAGGGAGATAAGGCCTCCACAAGCAGAGGAGGGAAATAGAAGAACACAATTTAAGAGTGGTAAAAGGATGGGCGGGAAATAAAAGCTTCACTGTTGTTTAACACCACGTTTTATGACGCATGCATACAAACCCAGAGACAGATGCACAAAGAACTGAAACAAAAAAGATTAAATGTTTCTGTTTTGTCTTCTTTAGCAGAGAAAACCAAAGGTTCATTTCCATTTGCCTTGTTTACTGTTTTGCAGCCCCACTGTGACGCTGTGAACCAACACTCTCTGTTTGCCTTGTGATCTGCTTTCTTCAGTATTTCTTTGTTGTTTTGCACACACAGCCCGCTTAACCATGCCTTCCTCTGGCTTCCAGTGTTTCCCATCTATAAAATGCATTAGTTTGGCCTATCCAAATAAATATTTTCTCAGTATTTTTGTGTGTATGTCTTCCTTTCTGCATAGAATAAAGCTGAGAATAATCTGATCTGCCAAAATGGTGCATTAACGTGTAGTCTCATCAGTGATATCCTTTACAGTGTTTGGGTCGTTACTCAACAAGGTAATGTATGATATATCACTCCTTACTTAGAAAAGAAAGTGATGCATTACTTTACTTATTCACTCCCTGTAGAGGGTCAATTGTTAGATTAACTGTTACTTTTCAGCATAATCACCTGAGATGCATAGTCACCGAACTGCCAGTTCCAAAAATAATGTTAAACCTTACGTAGGTCCACATCTCAGATCAGATGTTGAAACTTGGAAAACTAGAATTACTACCTCGCAATTTTAGGGGTGTACCCCGCCTCTCGCTCAATGCAGCTGGTATGGGCTCCAGCCCCCTGTGACCCGGGTTCGGATAAGCGGTTACAGAAAATTAATGAATTTCTATCTGTGTGCTCAGTCTACTTAGTCTACTAAAACAAAAGAGGGAGATCATCAAATAAAAAGTGTATATTAAATGGTTATATGCATCTATGTCTGGGCATTGCATCAATACAGTTCATAAATGAATCGATATATCGATCTATATCAGTGTGTTGTTACACACCTCCTTTACACACACATCTTCAACCCTGCAGCTCAGAAGATCTACACAATCACCACAGTTTCAAGGTGGGCACCAGAGATTAGTGTCAACAATTCAGTATCCAACCAACTATGAAATGTGGCCACAATCTCCCCTTCATTTCCTACATTAAGGCACTGAGTAATGGCCAGAAGTGTTTTCGCAGAACATTATGATGTCACACTGAAGTTGATCTTTGGTCCACTGAGGCGTTCCTGAGATATAGCGTTCACGAGAATGGGACAGGCGGGAGGTCGATGAAGAACATAAACAAAAACAGAATGCAATGATTTTCAAATCCTTTTTGACAAGACAAGATATTTAATGTCCAAACTGATAACCTGTTTTCTGTGTAAATATACACACTGAATTCTGAATTTATGGCATTCTGTTTTTGTTAAGTTACTGTGCAGCATCCTAGCTTCTTTGGAATCAGGGTTTTAGCATATGAAATGCAATTAATGGGACAAAAACACTGAAACAAACTCACTGGAGCTGATCAGTCACCAAAACATGGCTTTAAAGGAGACTTGTCTGAGGCATTTACCACTGAAGCAGTGGTGAAACCTCGGAAGGAGGAGTGTCTCAAATTGTTTCCTCCTCAGCACAAGTCTGCTCAGGCTGAAGAGCCTCGTCGATGTGTTCAATATTAAAACTTGTAGTAATGACACAAGCAACTGCAATGTGATTACTGAATTTATAAATAGTAACGAATCACATTACAAATGTACTGTGATTGCTATAAGACTGGTCTATAATGACTTAACTATTGGATTTTGGAGCTTTGATTATCTTCACCTGAAACACTGCAGCCTGCACTATAGCCCTCTCCCTCCCTTATCCTCTTGTTATCTTCATCTGCCTTTCTCTTTTCTTATCTCATTAATGCTTCATCTTCACACTCTGCACCCTCATTTAGTCTGTATCCACTCCTCAGTTAGGACCTAAGGGAGTCCGACAGCAGCGGTGCAGAAATGACAGAGTAAGGGGGGAAAGGGAGGAGGAGAATAAAAAGACAGTTTCAGGCAGAGAAAAGCGAAGGGGTGAGAAAAACAGAGGGGTTAATCAGTTAGATAGACAGGCAGGCAGCGAGTCACAGAGAGGGAGCGAAATGCGCCGGGTGCTCTGGGCTCGTGTTTTCATTGCCGTGCTGTTGTCATTAGTCCAAACAGCCCCACAGAGACTTGTTGAGTGACAGGCCTCAGACAGACACACACAGTCAATAGTGGCAGCCCGCATCTTGCATCAGCATCACAACAACACACCGCTACCTTGGGCTGTTCAGGGGAGCTTGTAAAACTCATGAAAATACATGAAGGTGGACACACGTAGCATAGTAAAATAACAATGCAGTCTGCTTATTTGGCACAAGGCTCACTCACCCTTGCCTGCAAAAACAAGCATTCAGGCATGACGCAAACACACCAGAACACACACACTTGAAGATGATTAACGGTGCCCATTATACAGCGGCGTAATGGTTCAGTAAGTAGACAGACATCATACAGGTGGTTGTAGCAGAGATTAAATCAGGGAGGGAGGGGCCGAGAGGTGCATTATCGGTCACACTGCAGAACTGTATATATATAAATATATCCATATATATAGGGAATTTCAGGGGGAAAGATTGGACGAACATGTATTTGTAACTTTTGTAGCTTTTTTTTTTTCATTTTCAGCAAGAGCTGGCATGGCAATGCAGAGAGAATTTTAAGTACAGACACCGCACGGTTATCTCAATGCAGCTGGAGCGTAATTGAAAAGGTCATAGCGGCTAGAGAGATTGAATTGAGAAAGTGCAGGGAAAGGATATGAAAAATACAGTTTTGTGGCTTTTTTTCCACATTTCTCAGAAGCAGAAGGAGTGGAAAATGGTACAGCATGGGGAAGACTATTTCAAAGGTGGACACAGTACAACTATTTCTATGCATTAGGGATGTAATTGAAAAGGTCAAAATAGGCTGTCAAGATTGAATCGCAGATATCCGTGTGCAGAGAGAACAAGGGATGCTGGATAGTAGATATTCTCTTATATCCTTCTCTTTCATTTGAGGTGAACTGTAATATTCCTAATATATGGCTGGATCTCAGCTTTCGAGCCCCTGTGTCGCATTCTTTTTTTATCCAATATAATTTGTGAAGATAGATATAAAAGGTGTGACAGCATGACGGGCCATCTGGGATCTGGCCTGATCCAAACTCATTTGCATTATTAAAACTGATCAAAACTATTTTTAATGGCTCCTCTGCTCTCACCCAAAAGAGCTGTAACTCTCAGTAACTAGATAATTAAAGGGAAAGTGCGGATAGGCTGGTCCTGATTGTAAAATAGATAGTTCCAGCAAACTGGCAGGGTCACAAAACTACAAGGTTTCACTCCACAAAACAACATGTACACTAATAGGTCATCTAGTCCACCACAAAACAGTGGTCCTAATGCATATCAGAAACCAACTTCACTTGGCACTATTTTGGTTCTTAAAAAAAGCCAGAAAATACAGTGACGCTGCAGCCGGCCTGTGCACTGTAAGAGCATCAAATAATGCTACTGAACTATCCCTTTAAATGAATCTCTCCCTTTTGTCCAATGTTAAGAAATTTAACCCAGCAGAAAGCTTTGGATTTCCAAGTACAATACCTGTTTATCTCCTGCCCTCTAACAAAACAGTACTGACCCTCAAGAGAACTTTAAAACAGCAGCTTTTGGTGCATCTTAATTCATATCCACTGTAAATGCTAGTCATAGCCAGAAGAAGGTGACAGTAGACAAGACGCACTGTTGTTGTTTTACACTACACTACTCTCAGTATATCTCTATATGTTTCTGGGTGTCTGTTGCAGTGACTCACCATACTGAGTCACCAGACTTTGGGCCACGTTGGGGACTGCTTCCACAAGGTTCCCCAAGAAGGTGAAGGTGGGCAGGAAACTCTTCAGACTGAGCTGCTCACTCAACTGAAAAGGGAATGCACAAAATAAAAGTCAATAGATTTACAACAATGTAAAGATTTACAGCACATAGGTATAAGGCTTTGAGATGCAAGATATCAGATACACTCAAGAAAAAGTCTATTGGAACATTAGAAGCAGAATGGGCAAGTATTACAAAAGATAACTAAGACAAATAGTAGGTTTGTTTCACTCCAGATGTTTTATGCACGTGCTGAAAATGTAATAAAATCTTAAAATATTGCAAAAAAAAAAGAAAGCTCTTGGCAGAGATGGAAAAGTTGTAGAAAAATTTGCAGATTAAAACAGCCTCATGATCACTCCAAACAGAAAGGTTTTCTCATATTAATTCATATCCATCAAGTTTTCTACATAGTTTAAGGTTCGACGGCTGCTTTTTACTTGTTTAATCTTGTTGTGCCCTCCTTCTTTGCAATGATGTAACAGTTTTCTTAATGAAAACGTAACCCCACCAAGCAAATTCTAAAAATCACACAATGACAATAGATAGAAACAAGCATTCATTCTTTTTTTTCTTATTTTCTTCTCTACAAATTGGGTTTAAATGTGTGATACATTTAGATAGAAACCTAACTAACAGTGTCACAGTCACTGTTTTATGATACATTACGTAGGATTTTCATATCCACCTTTTTGGGGCATTCATAATCACACAGCAGGCATGAAAAAATATGTATTTTACATTATGTTAAGAGAAGAATCCACCTACAACTAATAAAACAACCCAACTTACACTCCAGATGCTGTTACATATTAATCAGAGACACATCCTTGAAATGTATTCTTTTTTAGAACTCAGAAAACAAACCTGCTTCTTTTTCCAGCAGTCAGTGTTTAAATCTGTATTCTCAGAGGGCTCCTTAAATACATTTTCTTTAAAACATTCTAATCAGGCTCTGTTCTAGTAACATAAATGGGACCTGTCTGCACCTCTACCTAGTGTTATGCCTCTCTGTCATCATCGGTATACACAGCTTTACTATTTTCCACCTGCCGCCTCGGCTGCTGAATGATACTGCCTCCCCCAGAGGTGACAACAACAGCAGCAAGAGGGAGACAGGCACACTGTCTGTTTACTAAACGGCCCTGGGAGGATATGCTGTCGTTTTCACAAGTGCTGTTAAATATTTAAGGATGTCATTGCGTGTTCTGTGCCTGCATGTGGAGATGAGCAGGTGTGTATCGCTATATGTCTGCAAATGGGTTCGTCTCACCTGTTTGTGTATTCCATCCAAAACAAAGTGATATGACAGCTCGCTCTGGAGCTCCAGAAGCAGCTGAACCAGCACTGGCACACATAAACACACACAAACGCATGCATTTACAGCCACAAACATCAGGCGAAAAGCACAGAGAAGCATTCATTAAATAAACATCACAGTAGAGTACAGTTTGCTATTTTTCTCAGTAAATCCCTGCAATTATGAGACAGAGAAAAACTAGATAACAGGTGAAGGTATTTATTATTCAACATCAATGAGTAATGCAGAGTTTAATCTTTTTTATTTTGTCGTTTCATTTTACGATTCATTTGTTTAATCAGTGTTTATTCTTTAAGCAACAGTGTTGTGCCTTGGGGATTAAGGGACTAGTTCTGATGTCATTAAATGTCATCAACAGTCAATTTGTTTCTGATGTCATAACCATAAGGATAACATGCAGCTAAAACCAAAGCTCTCATTACTTTGGCTGCTCACATGACTGCTTAGCCGAGGTTTGAAAGTTTCTGGAAGATTCTTTGCTCCTGTTCTTTGTTTCTCCACACACACACACACACGCAAGCATGCGCACACACACACGTGCATGCACATGTGTGCATGCGCACACACACACACACACACACATACATTATGACTGCATTATTTATGAGGCTCAATGAGTTTCGAAATGTGCTCTTCACACATTCTCTGTGCAAGGAGCAAAGGCAGTGTCAAAATTTTAAGCACTCTACTAACTATTACACCAAAGTGGTCCCTTAGGCATTTTAAGACAGCTTCCATAAAATTATTCTGTCATTTGCACTTAGCAAAACATTTTTGCATTTTGAACGACTTCGCTGCAGTGAGACAAATCTGACTGTGCGCTAAAAACAGCTAGTTCACTGACAGGCCAGCATTAAGACAAAATCTGCATAAAGCAGCTTAAAGGGATCGCTAAATACAAAGAGGGAAAGGTACTGCATAGTGTAGCAGTAAAACAATATCATCAGAATGAGGTCAGAGCCTTCAAAGTGTTAAATTTAGAAACTGGTCTGCAGAGTCAATGTAAGATCACCTTAGTAACCAGCAGTGACCATTGTCAGAGTTACAAAGAGAGTTCTTGTGTAAGTGTCTTTAGAGAAAGAGTGACTCATACCCTGTGTGTGTGTGCTCTCACACTGTCTGCCTTATAAAAACTACACAAAAAGTCTGTGTCCGTGTTTGTGTTAGTGTAATGTGAGTAGGGCATACAGGAGCGTACACACACATTATCCACACCACAAAGAGGCATCTCTTCACCTTGGTCAACCTTTTCCAGAGTGGCTGGGTCCTCCACGGTGTGAAGCATCCCTGGGGACACACAGTAACAACGGGTTACATTTAGAGAGCATACTTCACAAAGTGAGATTTCTCACAGAGGTACAATAAGAAAAAGGAAGCCAAAAAATTATTTCTCATACATGAAAAAGGAACTAACTAGGTTAACGAGGATGAGAGCAAGACAAAGACAGGATACATGGCACAAAGACAAAAAACAGGGTTTCATATTGTTGGATGTTGAGGTCTTATTGATAATAAAGTACATTCTGCACCCAAACAGCCTCACAACGTCATACCTATCTGCACAGCAACTCTATCAGCGCTGGAGAAAGGATGCAATGACAGTGAACCTGGAGACGCCTTAAAAAGTAAACATGATCATTTTCAAGTTATGATGCTACATATGCTGTTAACGTCATTGCTACTTGCAAATGTGGATCATCTTTAATAACAATACAGATTAGCTAGTTTCAAGTTAAAATATAACACAATACAAAACAATTTACTTTAACAGCAATACAACATTTAATAATATAAAATTTATGAAATTGATTGTGATCAGATAATCGCCCAGCCCTAGACTAAGCCTTAATGGCTTTAAGTGTGCCACCCGGACACCTAATATCTTATGTTTATGTCTGTTTATCATTTTTTAAATTATTACTGAGGTTAAAATGTAATTTCTGTGAGCATTTTATTTAAAATATTCAAACATTAAAAAATCTACTTAACAGCACTGTCTCCTCTATTTAACCAACAACTCCTTTTAAAAAGTCTCTGTGTCCGTGTTTGGTGTGATAATGTTCCAGTATCGTGTGCGTGAATGTGAATATACCATCTTTAATATTAATATCAGTAATCTTCACTACTCTTCAGGAGTGCAGAGCAAAGTTTTCGTCATTAGGCATATGGGGAAGAGATGCAGAGTGTCTTAGTTCTGACAGTAGGTCAGTTAAAATCACATTTATATCAGTTCAGGGAAAAACAATAATCTATTATTCCTCCAATTTTCAATATATGATCGGATCGCCAAACAGCACACGCCTGTTGTGACGCTCACTGTCATGAAATCTACTGCATCCTGGGTTAGTTCTGCCTGATTTCAAAAACATATAGCAGAAAAAAGCCATTTAATGTAGCAAATGTGCATAAAAAATAGGCTATTTTAATGGCTGTGTAAAACCCTAATAGCATGTAAGAAAGGACACTATGTATTGGTGTAGATGAAAGCCATGCATCATATTGGATTAGACTCTCATTGACATGTGCTGTAGCTCAGTTCAGCAGACCATCCTACCATCCCTGTAATGGCTCTTTTAATGTCTCGCCATATTGGTCGGAGCTTTTACCGGCTTCCCACTTTGCCACATATCCTCTCATTGCCCTAATTTGATTAGAGCTCAAATGGAATAATACTTTATGCTGCAATAACCTTGTGAAATTTGTCCAGTGAGGAGATAAGTATCGGTAATATCCTCTGATGAGGATGGTTCCATAAAGCACACTACTTATAGCAGCAGTAGAGCACAGATTTTTATAAACTAACACACCAGTGCTTTTTACCTGCCATAACATCTCCCATAAAAGACTTGGTAATTAATGGTGGCGAAGATAATGTACTGGCCCCGGCAGGAAAGTATTAACCGCAATACAGTGCTCGTAAAGCTACTCTTCCTGTACGTCAGCATCATCTCAGAGGGTCACTGGTGGGTGTCATAATATTGATGACTTCATCCGAGATAGACGGATGAGTGCTGCACCAATTCATTGCCTGCTCAAAGATTCTCATCAATCATTGTATCATAATAATGTAATCATTGCATTGGTATGCAGTTTTATACTCTGATGGCTTAGTCAGCAGAGAATATTAAGAAACAAAACTGTCCACTTGAATAAAACCCATGTCAATAATTTTTAGAGTGTCATGCAGTTACATAATTAAACTAAGCAATAACTATGCTATTTCATATTTGATTTAATCTGGTTGACATAAAAAAGGAGCATCAATTATGTCAATGGGAACAAAATGTTATATTTAATGAAGGCCCAACTATCCGCCCAGGTCGACAGTAAATGTATTGGGTTGTTTAATCCACAGATGGCAAGTTTGTGCTTTGATTATAATGTGAAAGAAAGCAAGGTACAGCAGGTCAACTCTATTATCTACGTGAATACATTTTTGATATAACTGTAATATGTTGAAAATTGTGAATATTTCTGATAAGATCTATTGTCTCAACTGTTCGCTCTGGCCTTGCAGAAAAGCAGTGATGTGACTGCAGCACTAGTACAACTTCACTGACACAGAGGTGGAGAAGAAGGATGCTGACATAAGCAGACTCAACCCAGCAATATGTCGAGAACAGAGGTTTTCACAGTCTGAGGGGAGGCTCAGTAAATGGAAGTGAAAAATATTACATTAGTTGTAATATTTCAATTACATCAAAAGGAGATCACATAGAATAGCTTAAATGAGTGTGATTTGGTAAAGAGATAGATCGGAGATAGAATAGTCTGGGGGCAATTATACTGTTTTTCCCACTTTCCCAGAGTCAGAAACTAAATTATGTCAAACAGAAACATTAGGCTATCTTGGCTGTGTCAATGGGATTAAATTACACAAACATCCCATAGGCATCCAGGAATTTAGCAAAACTAATCCACTAAAATAAGGGCGGAATGAGGAGGTGCTTTCTTCAAAACATTTTCTGAGGGGAGGCCCATAGTCTCAGACTATAACCCTGATCTTGAAAAAGCATTGCTGGTTAATGATGGTCAGTACTGAACAAAGGATCCGTTCAATGCTCGGTAACTTTTACTGTAAACACCTTTGTGTTCTGAATCTTTGACGCCTAACAGCAAGCCATGTTTAGTTTTTTCTTAGGTTGTAGCAGACACAGTTTTAATGCTACTGAGAAGATACTGGTATCATATGAAACTAAAAGATCTAATAAATCCAGCCAAGGTTAACTGTTCCAAAGGGGTCCCAAGATATCTGAATGAAAAATGTCTCTATGGCTCTTTCCAGACATGCCTACTTTATGCTCAAAAATGGTCAAATTCATCACGAAATCTTAATAGTAATAGTATCAACTCAAAAATTGCTTCACCATCTACTGAGACATAAGTAAGCATTGAAATGGGCTTCATACCCTGTTGTTGTTGTTGTTGTTGTTCTAAGCCTTTTTTATGACTAGAACTGAAGTGCCCTTGAGCAAGGCACCTAACCCGCGCACACAGCTCACCGGGCATGCAGAAATGTGCAGCCCACTGCTCCTTGCATGGTGTGTTCACTTGTGTGTAAATAAGGATGGGTTAAATGCAGAGGTTGAAATTCCCCATTGTGGGATTAAAAAAGCAATTAATCTTAATCTTAATCTTGACACAATAAAATAAAATATTCTTCAGATTCCCATATTTGAAATGGGGTATACCACTTCTATGTGGCATCTGTTGTCCTGCCATCTCCACCTAATGATCCCCTGTCCCCGGACCCTCAACCATCTAAAAAAAGGGACAATCTTCCACGAGGTTTATGCCTCTTATTAAGTGATCTTTTAAACACATAACTACATTATGATTTATCATTTTACTATCGGTGCCACCAGAAACAGAACAGGTAAGAGATCAAAGTGTAGAGCTTGCTAATCATTCTTGCTAGTTTTTCCTTCACATCTTAATTTCATGCTGTTTGTTCTACTATTTCTCACCCAGCAGAGATGCTGTAAAGTGCAGAGGGACTCTGTGGTCCTGTTGAAGCAGCTCCCTCAAAGCTCCCGGAGAGCACTTCAGCAACCCACTGATACCAGACAAGGCAAAAGACTTCCTCACTGACTGTAGAACAGAGACAAAGGGAGAGAGAATGTACTGGAGGGTAAATAAAGCCTGTGCATCAAGGGAAATTAACAAGATAATGTATTTTCCATAAATATTTTCAGGTAAATCCTAAATCGTACCTAAGACAGAAAATGCTGGAGGACAGCACAGACTGGGAGCTTATCTATATTCCCAGGGTCCAATGTGCCCCAGCTCAATATCCTTTTAATATGACACATTAAGGAGACCTTTCATAGGTTTCAAATGGTTTTCCTAATGGACTATTATTCAATGTATGTTTCCCTGTGTCAAAATGTTTAAAATCATTCAACTAACACAAGACTAGCCCAGTTCCTTGGGGGCATATGGACAGACTGATAACTTAACATCCATAACCTAGTCAAATAGTGGAAGGTTTCAATTTGCTATCAGGGCATTTGTTCAAATATTCAAAAAAGTAAAAACTATTTATCATATGTTCCTTACCGGTATGTCGTCACTTTCAATCATTTCAACGACACAGGCCACACAGATCAGCAGCCCGCCCCCCTCTGCCGGCCCCAGGCGGCCGCTCCACTTCGGGTCGTGCCTGAAATGAATCTTGTCATAGACTATATCCATGCTCGTCATTATCGTCGTGATTCCTGTTGAAACAGAAAATCCATACCATGGTTTTCCAAATAATTTTTGCAAGTCATGCAGGTGCGTAGAAATCTTGCTATTGTTAGCTAACGTTAACTTTACACAGCTTGGGTATATAATTAACGCAGAACGTTAAGCTAGCAAATGAACAACTGGCAACTTGCTCTTGCTCCTCATTAAATGTAACTCGTAGTCTATATTTTTCTCTAATTTCTCCCTAAAATGGACAACGCTATTACATAAAATACATGTATTTAGTTTAGTAAACTGACCATTAAGTTATGTCGCAGACGAAAATCCACACGACGTTTGTGTATTAGCCGGAAGCGCGGAGTTAAACGAAAAAGAGAAAAAAGTAACGTGCGATTAAGCCACGCCCCCTAAGACACGGGACTTTTAATTGAATGAGGCAGACTGTATATATTCCGTCAGCTAGCAAGCATCAGAAAAATGCCTGAAAGCTGTTTTGTGGTGAAATGCACTCCCATCAATGTAAATAATCTTGTAGTTTTCTCCAGTGGGCTATGGTTTTGTGCTTTGTCTCTTTATAGGCATTTTTAAAACTCTCTTTTAAATTAAAATGTTATTAAGATAATACAACGTAATAACAACAAACAATATAGTTGCAAAGAATACACAAGTACTGCAAACATTTTTTATACAATATATCTACATAATCACAGTACAAGTAAAGTCATTTAAGAAGCATGAAACCAAAAAATGTCTCTTTTTTTTTGCTTAAGAAATTATTGAAACTTTTATTTATCAAAAAATATTACTGTTGGCAGTGATTGGGGCACAGGCTGTACAAATTCATGAAATTAGAAAAGGCCATTATCACATTAACACTTTTAACCTGAATTGCCTGTTCAGCTACTTACCTTCTTCTCAAGGGTTTGCAGCTTAATTCTTTTTAGCGTATCTGAAGTTCAAGGGTAAACTGATATCTTATAGTTGCAAAAGCAAAAGGCATACATTATCTTCAAACTAATGTATCAGCATCAAATTATCCTTCAAGGAATGTCATTACTGAATAATATGCTCTCAGTATACGGTGTTGGGATGCATGAGTTTGTTTTGCAGTATCATTTAGCGGTGAAGGCCACAATTTGGTTATCGCCATGACAACAAAAGCCTCTCGGCAACTGAGCAACTATCTGATGATAGGAGTGTGGGGGCGAGTATCAACCACCATCAACATGTCAATTTATAATCTCTCTCTCTCTACTTCTCCTTAAACAGAGCTCACTACACATCAAAGGAGTGCATGACATAAAGTACAGCCAGCTTAGTGTGAGTGTGTGTTTCTGTGTGACAGTGTGCATGAGTGTGTGCAGTAGGCTAATCTCATTGTGTCTCAGTGCGCAATATGTGCTGCCTTTGACAAATTGGAGACAGTGTATGCTGTTATCGGACTGTGTGTGTGCAGGAAGTGGTCAAAGCCTTGTTTGGCTGACTGAAAAGAGTAGCAGACCTCTGACAAGCAGGTGGAAAATATTTGTTTCCAAAGCCTCCATTTGTGCTTGGACAGCAGCTAAATCCATCAGTCTCTGAGTTTTATTGGCCCCTGAGAGAGAGAGAGAAACTGACAGAGGAAGAGACAGAGAGCCCTTCTCATCGCTCAGGTGGGAGCCGATGCATATCTATCAACTTTATTTGACAACTATTTCACATAGACAATTCTTCAGGGGCCAATAAAGCCCAAAGACAAATGGTTTCAGCTTCTGTCCAAGCATAAGTGGAGTCTTTACATGCACACATTTTTCACATCATTTCTGGGCCTTTGCCTTCCTCTCATTTGGCTTGATGTATCTTGAACCACTTCCTGTGTATAACCCCTCCACACGCACAGAAAGATCAGTGTATAGTGTAAAACAATCGTGCAGTAATGGATTATGAAACACTTTATGCTGACTTTATTGCACTGCACAGTTACATGCAGTACAGCAGCCATCACTGGGGGCGTTAAGCCATCCTAAATATAGCTCTATACCTTTTTTCCAGTCGCCAACCCACACTTTGTCTCACCATCACATCACTCTGTTAACATTACAAAGTGTTTCCACTGACAACGACATTTACAAGTCAGGTAGTAGCCACAGCAATTTCTGGTTAAGACATTTATAACACTATTGCAAGCCTGTAGGCTACATATTTAACTGCAGCAGAGACTGACAAATGTAGGAGTGTTCTGTCTGCTTGGTAACATTAAGCTGCTTCACTAGTCACAGACAAAAGATTGTCCTGCAACCACTGTTAGTACAACACTTACACTGCCAGTGACAGAATGTAACTAACTGCATTTACTAAAGTAATGTACTTCAGTACAGATGTGTTGCACTTGTACACAAGTTGAATATTTCCCTTTTGTGCACCTTTATAGTTTGACTCCATTACACTACATCTCAGACCCAAATATTGTACTTTTTACTCCTGTGCATCTATACAGCTTTTGCTAATTTCCAGATTACACATTTTTCATTCCCTTCCTTCCTGGTGGAAACATAAAAATAAATATTAATGTATCTCAAGGATGTATTACTCCTTGGTGTGTTGAGAACTTCCTCAGAAGCTACTTCTTAAGCGAAATAAATTATTCAAAAACTATCTTGGAGTGCCTAAAAAGTTGGATTTATAGAGATTCAAGGTTCTTACAGTGCAGCAAACACATTTTAGTTCGCAATGAATGCTTTTACTTTGTGTACTTTAAGACCATTTTGCTCAGTCATACTTTTATTTAAGTAAGGTTTTGAATGCATGACGTTTACTTGCAGTGGAATCATTTCAGTGTGATATTATTTTAATGAAGTAAAGGATCTGAGTACTTCCACCGCTGTGCTCTACATAATCTCTTACTGGAAAGACTACATCATGCGTTATTAAATCTGTAAACCATACCGTGGCTACGAAAACCTGGATTTTATTTGTGAACCCTAATTGTCCAGCAGTTCTGTTTTTTTTTTTTTTTTACGAAAAGTTTGGTTCTGAAAGAAGATATCTGAGATAAAGTAGGAAGAGGGCGGAACAAGGAAGATGTGCGCGCGCGCTTGTGTGTGTGTTTGTGTGTGTAGGAGAAGCAGCAGACTCTCACTCGGGTGTAACGTTCAGGTGCGCCTCACCGTCAGAGGTGAAAACTCCTGAAGTCGGTACGATGGAATATATCTGACTAACCTGCAGTCACCTATTTATTTAAAACTAAACATGTTGAAGCAGCGCTGGAGAAAAGGCCGATTAGACTGAAAGTTACGACTTTACGGTAAGAAATTAAAAACTTTAGCATTTAATGTTGCCCTTTTTTCTTTAAACCTCTCGTCCAATTGCCTGGGCCTCGTTGCACTATTTGGTGCTATAGCTTACTATTAACTATGCATACGGTACTTTATGGTGTTTTTCTAAATGGTGGAAGAAGTAGTCAGGTCCTTTACTAAAGCAAAAGGAGAAGTACTACAGTGTGCATATACTTCATTACAATTCAAGTCATGATTTCAAAATTGTACGTAAGTAGTCTACAAGAATAGCTGTATTACATCAGCAAACTGCTTAAAGTACCAAAGTAAAAGTACTCCTTGTGCAAATGTCTCCTTTAACGGTTTAGTTCATCCATGGAGAGCCAATTCCATTGTCATATATAAACATTATGTTTGGAAATTCTCAGATAAATGTAGTGAAGTAAAAGTGCAATATTTCCCTCTGATATGCAGTGGAGCAGAAGTATAAAGTGGCAGAAAATGGAAATACTCAAGTAATGTAAAGTACAACTAAGACAGTACTTAGTTACTTTCCACCACTGGGTGTTAGTCTGCAGTGGCTGTTTTGTTACATAAGGAAGTACATTTACTCAAGTACTGTACTTCAGTACAATTTTGATGTCCTGTACTTTTTTTGAGTATTTCCATTTTCTGCAGCTTTATAATTCTACTCAACTACATTTTCTGTCAGAATTGTACTTTTCACTCCACTGAATTTAGCTGCCAGCTTCAGTTACTTTTCAGGTCGAGATTTAACATAAAAAAATGTGATAAATTTGAAGTGATTAGACTTTTTTTTTTTTTTTTTTTAAATAACCCTCATAACAGTATATTGTGTAGTTAAAATAAACCCTACCCTAACGCAATTAAAAACCAACACAAATAATAAAATCAAATATACTTAGAATATACATAAAAATCTGAGTGGAGGCATACTTTTACTTTTGATACTTTAAGTGCATTTTGATGCTGATACTTTTTGCACTTTTACTTATGCACGTTTTTGAATGCAGGATTTCTTACTTGGAGTGAAGTCATTTTGCAGTGTTGGTCTTAGTAATTTCCTAAAGTAAGGGATCTGAATACTTTTTTACACTACTGATAGCTAGGCTGATAGCCTTTTGACATTCATTCAATAGGATAAAAAAAAATCCAATATACAACTGTATTACATGCTTTTGGATGTTTTATATCATTTTATAGTTATAAAATGTTTAATTAAAAGTATAGCCATTTTTAATGATACTAGTTTTTTATTACCCTATCATGCTGAAACAACCTTTGCTTACTGTTCTGCTGTTGTTCCTTCAACATCTGTAAATGTAATTTTCACATGACTTCCTTTTCCCTTAAATATTCTATGATGAGATAGATAACTGCAGTGTACAAAAAGCATTTTTGGAAACACAGTAAGATAGTGTATGATAAAAACCCTTGGAGGCGAAGTCCTCTGTGGTTTATCTGCACACTAATGATGTACTGCATTACTTCCTGTGGGATTAAAAATATTACTCATCAGATGTTTCCATGCACATCTGAACTTGTGAGCCACGGCATTTAGCGGAATGACAAAACAGAGAGCCTATTTGCAAAAAGGCTGTGTACTTTACTCTCAGCGTGTGGGCCACAGCACTGAGATAAAAACCAACATCACCACAGCCTGAGATACTGACGTGCAACAAAAACCACATTGACTCATTGTCTGTTCACAGGTCAGCATAGGTTCTTTTTAAGGACCTGACCCTGCTCACATATTCTCTAAACTGCAGTACCAGCACGGCCTGCAGATATGTTTATCTTTGCGCTGCTTCAAAAAAGCTAATCTCCTCTTTCAACTGTTCCATCAGCACTTTCCACAAGTGATGTAAGACATAATAAACAAACAGGGGGAACTGTACCAATAACAATGGCTGGTATTACCCCTATACAAAACGCCCACATCCCCACATATAGACAGTGTGGATAGTGTGCAAGCCAGTGAGTTAGACAGTGAGGTAGCAGGTACAATGATAATGTGGCGTCATTGTGGCCAGAGCCTTCATATCCTGTCAACCAGGGGAGTATTCCCTTTCACACAAGGACAGTGAACTACTCAGCAAACTACTTGACTTGATAGATTCAACTGAAAGAAAAAGCACTGAAATTTGAGGCTTTTCTTTAGATGGGAAAGTGGCGATGAGAGCGAGATGACAGAGAGGATAGAGTTTGAGCGTCCCCCTTTCTTTCCAAAGATGCTCCTCAGATGTGAACGCTTGGGGCATGACGTAAACCGAAGTGATGTCAAAATCACTCCGAAGTGTCGGGCTGTGAAAAGAGAGAGAAGAGAGTGAGAAGACAGACAGTGACAAATGAAAGAGAAGACTTGCTGACTGAAGACGGAGGGGGGGGCTACGCCAGACTGCATTTTCCTCCAAGTGTTGAATTGTAAGACAGATTTTCAGCCTCAAGAGTGACTGATTGTAATGATGAAAAGGCAACAGCACTGATAATGAACCATCATTACAGTAGTGGTGATGATGATGGATTTTTTATCTTCAAGCTGATGATATGAGGAGATTCATATTTATTATAAGAAAAGGATTTTGGCTGTTCCACATGAGATTGCATTTCTTTGGTTAATTAGATTGATGGGCCGGTCGCTTTGTGTGCTCAAAGACTTCATTCAGAGCGAATAAAACCCGCGTGACATAACGACGAGTAAAAGAAGAACAAAAGGGAGAATAGTAAGAGGCACAAAAATAAATGCTTCAAGGCATTTTACATCGACTCTGTACAAGCATTGTAACTTTTATCCATTTATCCGCCCACACAACAGCACTACTCAGCTCAGCATATACTCAGCCGTCAAGACGGCAGAAAATTGCCTTTACTGTAGAAGAATGTGTGAGTCTGACTGTATACTCTGTTTTATTCTCCCCTCTTTATTTCTCACTTCGTTCTCTGTCATACACTCCTTCAGATTTCTAATGACTTTCACCCTTCATATTCCTCATTATTTCTGTTTCAGATGCCACTTTTCTCACCCCGTCCTGCTCTGAGGTTGTGGGTCCTGATCTGTCTTTCCATGAACTAACCAATCCTGCTTACTATTCATTTTTCCTACTTCCTTCTCTTTAGCTATTGCCTGTCCTTCTCTTCTCCTCCATTCTCCTTCCTCTTCTGTCTGCCCATCACCTCTCCATCTCCTCCTTTTCCTTTCATATTCTATCCTTTTCTCTCATTGTTTCCCCTTCCTCTCCTCTTTCTCCTATCCTTTTTTTTGCCTCTCCTCTCCTCACGTCTCTTCTGCTTTCTCCCCTTGTATCCTTGTCTCCTCTACTCGCTCCTCTGCTCTCCTTTCCTTTCCTCTCTTCAGCACTCCTCCATCTCCTTTCCTCTACACACTTCTCCTTTTCTCTCCTTGTCTCCTCCTCTCCTTTTTTGCCTCACCTCTTCTCCTCTCCTCTCCTCTCCTCTCCTGTCATGTCTGTATCCATGAGGAACCCACCCCAGCGCCGGCGCTCTCTGGGTCCTGTCTCGCCCAAACGAATTTATAGAAACCTGTCTGTCCGGCTGAGGGGTGGAGAGGCATCTGTTGCCACGGAGATGGTCACACCCAAACACCCCAGCAAGTCTGCAGATGCTGTAAGATATTTGATTGTCATTTTGAGGAGTGTCCTGTCACTTAACCTACTGCTTTCCCATCCTCTTGCACGGTTTCCCTTTTTTTCAAATTACAGGATCTTATTTTGACTTTACATGCTAACTGTGTGTCTCTATGAATACATTATCCCTGGCGAGACCGCTGCTCTGATTTATGATTTGATTTATGTGTCCTGTATTATCGTCTCGTCCACTGCCTCTTTCTTTGCACAGCGACTCCCTTGCCGCTACCTCATAAAATAAATCTCTCTTTCGATATGAACTTTCTGCTGTCTCCCTCCCTCACCCGCCCACCCTCTGTTGGCCTCTCCCCTGCTCCCCATTAGTACAAGACCCTGTGGGAGGCAGTGGAAAATGAGGACACTTTGGCCGTACAAAGCCTGCTGTCCAGAGATCACACCAACTGTGGAGGAGGCGGAGGAGGGAGCATGTGGGAGCGAGGGGAGAAGAAAGAGAAGGACTGGGAGAGAGAGAGGGAGAAGGGGGTGAACAGGGTGAGCGAACAGGGCCTGGTCCCCTTGGACGTGGCTGCCCTTACCCACAATTCCCCTCTGCTCCATGTGTTGACAAAGGCAGGAGCCAGACATAACCCTGTTTGTAAGTCGTAGGTTTTCAAATATCGTAAGTGGAACACAGTAAATCAGCGCAGATCATATTCACAGTCTGTCCTTGTTTCCTCTCAGTGTGCCGACCAGCAGAGTGGGAGCTGAAGCTGGACGCTCTGGTGACACTGGCGGGTAAACGGGTGGAGGAGAGGAAGAAGGAGATACTGAGGAAGGCAGGGGCAGGGCCGCAGGCACAGGCTGATGTCCAGAGACACATCCGCCTCTGGAGCCTCAGGCTACAACTGTACTGCCGGATGAGGCAGAACTTCCAAAACACAGGTCAGTGGTCTGGGGTCAGTTTGTGGCATTTTCTTGAAGTACAGCTTGGGACACAAACGAGGTCACCAGCCTTTTCAGTCTTCTCTTGCTAGAAATCCTGGCGTTCTTGCATTCTGTACTCCTCACACTCACTATTCATTAAGGTAGACCTAGGGGTGTGGTTTGAGAATCGGTTCTCCAGTCCATCAGAATAACATGACCCTGAGCATTCCTTTTTATCAGTGCAGCCATGTTTTTCCTGACAGTTGCGAAACAATGATGTGAGACGCATGCATCCATGTGGCTTGCTGTACGTGCAAGAAGACAACATCACGGCGGGCAAAAAAAAGAAACGATACAAAGCGTGTCTTCATTTCATGGAGGCGACAGCTGTGCAGTTTGTATTGTTGTGAAACTGACCATTTAAATTAAGGGTGGAAACACCAGTGATATGTCCCGGTCACACATCCGAGAATGCAGGGGAGTGATCATCGCCTGCCTGAGTGACAGTCATGCTTAATGAGCTCAGTGCAGGATGTGGAAATCAGTTTGCTGGTTTGTAGTCTGTTCTAGTTGTTGTGGTTGTTAGTTTTGTGCTGGAAAAATGTATTCAGAGAAAGATTGTTGTTGGCTCACGAAGAAAACTACAGCCAGTGACAACCAAGTGGGTAAAACCACACGCACTCCTTTGCTATTGGCTACAGCTGTGACTTTAAGATCACCAAAGCTGAACTGCATGCGATGCCAAGATACAAAATACAAAAAAGCAAGTGTTTATTCTCCCCTTCATTAGTATCGGGAGGTAAATATTCGTCAGTGTGAATTTCTCACGTGTGATGCATGCGCTGAAACATCTATGCAAAGCGACAGTTCACTCCCAGTCAAAAATACATATTTTGTCCTTTTACCTGTAGTGCTATCATTCCAAATTGTTATGGTGTGGAGGGTTGAAGAAATGAGCCATAGAAATGTCTGCTATTTCTTGAATATAATAAATCTAGATGACACCACTTGTGGTGCTTATAGTGCCATAAAAACATTTGAAAAATTCAACGGCAACATCAGAGCTTTTTCAAAATATCATATAGTGCCATTTATTCAAGATAAAGCAGGCATTTCTATGGCTGATATCTCCAACAAATGAAATAACAAACTGCAAGTAACAACAAGACAACCCTGATAAATAGAGCTACCACTACGCCCAACACATGAGTGTCACTGCTTCTAGGAAACTAGGAAAGTCCTTTCTCGTTGGACAAAGAAAACCCAAATGAAAACAAATGCATTTTCTCATTTAATCCCCACTGTGTTCAGGCTCAGAGATAATAAAGTGGTTGCATTGAAGCCAAATCCTGTGTAGGCCAAAAGTTGGCCAAGAATCAATAAGGGAATCTATAAAGAATCGGTCCAATAAGCAGATTCGATACTGGCATCAGTATCAGTAAAATCTTATCAGTTCCCATCCCGAGGTGGAACTACTTTTTTTCCAACTCTGCTCTCCAAACCCCTCATCACTGCTGACAGCACCACAGTGATCAGGTATTCGGCCCAACCTCCTTGCTTAAGTTTTAGTGATTCCCTGTCTTGAGTCTTGTAAGTCCTCGCTGGACTCTTGAAATTACTCTCTCCGGCCGCTTTCACATCTCATCCAGAATTCATCAGACTGCCTCGTCATCAACCTCTCCCATGCCCTCCACTCCCTCCACCGGCTGCCAGTGGCTGCTCGTGTCAGATCCAAACCTATGGTGCTGGTGGATGTAAGCGTAGGAATCTACACTCAGGGCTTTGGTGCAACCCGTGTTCTGCTGTATCAGGCCTCTGTGTTTCCTCTCCAGGCACCAACCTGCTCAAGTTCCTCCTGGCTCTCCACTGGTTCAAACCTGTATGTTTTTTTAGGATTATGTAGTGATTTCTACTCCTTACCTACTTCAATTGCTCTGTAAAAGTATCTCTCCGTAGCTTTCATTTCATTTCTCTTTCACGCACCTCCACTTCTCCCTGACTGTTTTATGTTCACAGTGTTATTGTAAGGGCAATAAGGCACCGACTCTCTTTCCTGGTGCAGGGAAATTAAGTATACTCTTGTAACAAATCTCTCTGGATACGAGTGGCAGCTAAATGATTAAAATGTAATATAGCAATGTGTTTCGGTATGAGGCCTCTGACCTTATATATCCACTCTGGGTCATGGCTGAGGTCACAGTTACATTTGATCATACTGCAGAAATCCATCTTTAACAGGACTCGCGCTGAGGTTATGGTTGTTATTGTAATATTGGGATAGTTTGCTGATTCCTGGAGGGAAACTCTGCTCACGCTGGCTCTATTCATAGGCAGAGAGGTCAGAGTGCAGACTCAGCAACAGATGAGCTCTCACATTGCTGGTAGAGATTCAGTGTCTTGGGGCAACACAGAGGTCCAAGAGAAGAACCTCTAAATGTTAGTAGAAGCCCTGGTTGGGTAGGTGAGGGCAAAGATAACAAGCGTCTTGTCAAAATACAAAAACAAATTATTAAGTTGGGTTGTCCTTTGAGAGTTGGGAAACCCGGCAGCTGTTTTGCTGTGCATTATTAACCCTTGTGCACCACTAGAGACACTTTTGGCTTATTATTTTTTAAGTTTCCATCCTTTGACCTTGTTTAACACATAAGGCATACGTTTTGCATAGCAGTGTGAGTTTTCTCTTTTCTTTTCTTTTTTTGGAAGTTCAACCTCAGCTCATGAAATAAGTCTTATATCAGTCTTTCACTTTCAACTGGCTTACAAATTGCTATTTTCTACCAGATTGATCCAGTTTCTAATGGTTGCCTTATGGAGCAAATGCATTTTTTTCCTGGTTTCCACTAAAGTTATTGCCGCTAAATGACCTACCCCGCACTGTGGGAAACGTTAAGATTTTTCTCACATAACAATGGCATTGTAAGGGTTAAACTTATTATCCGTACTGATGTTGGTTCAAAATTAAGCCACTGAAAGTGGAATAAAATGAATATATAGGCTATTAGTTTTATTGCAGTTTTAGAGGGAGCTTTTTTCAATCACACTGTACAAAAAATGCTTCAAAGTCAATGATTTTGCTAATCATTTACATTATTCCAGAGTGGTACAAACTAAAAATAAATATTCATCCCAGCATTCGTTATACAGAAAATTATTACATTTTCGTTTTGTTTTTAGAACAACAGCTGCATTATGTAAACAGCGGCTTTAAGCTTAAAGGCTTAAAATTCATAAAATTAGTGAGTATTTTGTAGTTATGATCGTGGATCTGTTAAGTGGAAAACAATAGTTTATTATTTTATGGCAGTTGTTTGGCACAGAATTAGTTTCTCTAATGTAACAGGAGGGAGTTTTTTTTTAAAGGGATGCATGTGTTCAAGTGTAACTACATACAGTACATATCATTGTCAGGTGTCACATATATCTCAGCCAGGGTGACTTTTCCAATCAAGAAGTGAAAAATATTTATTATATAAGACAGTCGGGGGCTACACAGTGGTGTAGTGGTTAGCAATTTTGTCTTTCAAGTTCAAATCCTGCTTGCAGCTCTTCCTCGTGGAGTTTACATGTTCTCCACATGTCAGTGTGGGTTTTCTCCGGGTCCTCCGGCCAAGGACATGCTAAGGTTTAATTGGTGACTGTAAATTGCCTGTTAGAGTGAATAAGAGCGTGAATGGCTGTCTGTCTGTCTGTATGTGTTCGCCCTGTATTAATAAGGTGACCTGTCCATGGTGTAGCCTGCATCTTGCCCAGTGTCAGCTGGGATCGGCTCCAGCCCCCCACAGCCCGAGTTTAGATAAGCG
This sequence comes from Serranus cabrilla, assembly GCA_903364295.1. Classification (NCBI taxonomy): domain Eukaryota; kingdom Metazoa; phylum Chordata; class Actinopteri; order Perciformes; family Serranidae; genus Serranus; species Serranus cabrilla. Next base: position 476,547 of record CAFUXE010000224.1, on the reverse strand, counting down.
GTTAAAGATAATAAATGAGTAGATTAATTCCAATAGGACTTTTGATAAGACCAAACACAAATATTATTATTAATATCTGTGTAGTTGTAGTTGTAGTTGGGTATATATATATTTTAAGAACTAGGTATCGCTCACTTTGAACATTTTCCTGTCTACATGTTTCCCCCAGAGCTCCCCGGGCCTCCCAGTCATGTGGCTATACTGGTGACCAGCACATCCTCTCTGTTTGTGACAATCAAAGAGCCGGAGGGCGACACCATGGGGCTCATCACCCGCTACAGAGGTATGTGGTGAATATGGACCATAGGAATAATAATGAATACGATAATATATTATAGATAGGATGGATGGGATGAATAATATAGGAGGCGTGATCAAAACATGAAGACAGACATCCTGATGGCCAAATAAAGTAATAATATAATCAAGGTCTCACAGATAATTGAGGCTGACAGGTATAAAAGTGTCATATTTATAGATCTCATTTGGCTTCTCTATTTTTGCTACTTTGTTTTACAGCTGCATAAATGTCAAACTTTGCAGCCAAGGGTAGCTTAAACGCAGGTACAGCAAGTTCTGGGAACTGTAAACACTCAAATCCTCACTTCTCCCCTATGGGGGCTTTGAGGAAAGCCAGAGAATAATCTGTCAGTGAGATTGTTTTGTGTTCACAGTGGAATGGAGCAGCTCAGCCAGCTTCAAACGCATCCTTGGCTCGGCCCAAGTCACAGAGACCAAGAACCCATCATATAGCATCAAGGGACTCACAGCAGTAAGTCCTGCAGTACCTTCAGACACTCGCACCAGCACACAGACAAGCAGCCATCAGGTAACCCACAGAGTTTAACTGCACACACATAGATGTATGCATGCAAGCATACAGAGTTCAACAGACAATAAGTCATTTTCTGCCACTGTCAAAACAGTAAGCAGAGCCGGTAGCATCTTCAATCCTCCTCTCCACAACAAACACACCCATGATTAAAACTACTAACAACACTGAGTAAGCAGGTTTAGAGTTAAATATCAGTGTTTCTCTGACACTGTTGGGACACAGGACGTCCCACACATTGTGATGGTAACCAGTAAAAACCCTGCATATAGCAGTTTGGTGTGAGAAATCTTTGAATATAACAGAACTTTATCGCACCACTCATGCTGCTCACAATGCCAAAACTTCAACCGCAATGTTACTTTCCAGGAATTATTAAAGATAATCCAAAGACTTTGTTGTGAAAAGTTTCATGAATGAACTACACAATGAAATAGCCAAATAGTTTCTACATGTTATTGCTCACAACAAGGGCTGGGCGCCGTTCATTTCAGTGCATTACTTGTAGGAATAATTCCAAATTGCTGATAAGACCAGCCTGTGCTCACACAGGCACAAAGGACGTATGGGGGAACAGGCCACCACATGAACAATAACAGGCTGTCACACTGATTTACATAACAAATTTCTCTAGGTCTGAAAATTGTTGGAAACATGCGGATGAATGTAAGTTTGCAACACAGCAAACGATATAAGTCGAGTAGATGTTTCAGTGCAGAAAAGTTACATATTTATACCTTTACATGGTTCAGGGACATGCAACCATGCACACACATACAACACACACATTTGTTCCTCCACACAGACTGTATTTATTGCAACCCAATCATCATCTATTGTGCTGAACCACTTCACATGAGAGAACACTTATCCCACTCAACTGCCTTACTTAACCAGATGAATTAATAATGACAGCAGTATGTGATTTCTTTGTCCCGGAATAACGATTCATAAGGTTAATGCATGGTGATAATTTGGCGGTCTGGTGCTTCTCCAAATGCAGGGAGCGCATTACTTTGTAAGAGTGAGTGCCTACAATGTGAAGGGATGGGGCCCGCCTCAGTGCTCTACTCCAGTCAGCGCTGCCCCCTCCAGTGAGTATACTGAACTGCAAACTTTGATGAATGTGGACTTACTACTTTGAAAAGGCTCCATTCTTTCTCTCTGTCCCCTGTAATGAAATTACTTGGCTGACATCAAGCCTGATGTGAAAAAGTGGAATCCACTCATGGCTGGTAGATTAATGAATTATTAAAACGTGGAGAATTAAAGATGTCACTGCGAGTCAATGGGCCTTGTATCCGTGCTTTGAGTTTGAAGTGGGCTCATAATCTCTCATGCATGTCATCCCCTTCTCTCTCGCTGCATTACTTTCTGTTACTTTCCACTTTATTCTGTGAAATGGTGCAAAAATCGCTGCACAATGTGTTTGAAATGGAGAATAAAGGCACAAATATTCATATAGATCCAAATATATGTCAGATTGCAACTAAAGTAGTGATGTGAGCGATAATCAGCATGTTGCAGTGTCAGTTAGATAACCCAATTTAACTTCAGGAGCGCAGGATGAATCAGTATTAAAACCAGTCACAGCACACAGATGGTCTCTCACGCAATCGCTCTTGCCTCCTAATCACCAAGATAGGAAAGCGCAGCACTCAGGACTCGTCTGCAAATGAGTTCTTGATGTCTTGAATTATTTCCCCTAATTGCATAAAAATGAAAGCGATGATTTGGTTCTCGCTCTCTTCCCGTGCAGGTTGGAGAGAGTGCATCGGCGTGAAGTCACAGTTCAGAAATCACGAGGGCCTTGTGAGGAAGCTGCTGGAAGACGCCAAAGAACCACATTATAGAGGATTCTGCATAGGTAACACTGGAGCTTCGGTGATTTAGCAAACATTGCATTAAAGAATGAATGAGTCCATTATATTAAATCACTCGGGCTGGGCAACCAATCAAAGGGATTATCAGTTATCATTTTGGCTTCCAACAATTATGAAAACAAGATATTTAAGACAAAACAGTTATTATACTGTCAGTCATGCTATTGGTTTTGTTATGTGTTAAAAATTCAGTTTACCTGCGCCCATACAGCAGCACTCTTTAACACTGAATTACTGATTGGAATATATTTAGTCTAATTTATTTTATCTAACTATTTTTATATATTGAATATAAGTTTTAATAGTTTCTACTAGGTTGCAAAATTACCCAAACTTACAATGTAGTTGATCTTATTTATTTTAATGTAATTCATTTACATTTATATGTGTATATGTATAAAATTCTATTTATCACATTTTTTACTTTTTTTAATTTTTTTTTAACTTTTTTAAGCATTGAAATTTTATTTAATTCATGATATTTTTAAATTTAGTGAGTAATCATGATAGATAATGATCTCAATATTAACCAAAATAATTTTTTGCCATAATCATGCAGCCCTATTTGTTGCCACAGTTTGTCCATGTTTTCTGTCACAATGAAGAGATATACATATTAACCAGGAAATGCAATAAAGCAAATTCCGGAATATCTTAAGGATCTAATCTGCCCCCTTTACAGATATGTATTCCTTGTTTACACCGTGTTATACTGTAGCAGCAGCAGCATGCACTGGATCAACTCCACACTACAGAGAAAACTGTTTCACCGCCTTCGCCCATTCAAATATGTTGTGCGTGATACTCATCCCAAGTTATCCTCCTCTCCTCCGCTCCACAGAGAGCTCCAAGCCCCAGAGTCCCAGCAAGCGTCTGTCTGTGTCCCGAGGCATCAAACAACTGTTCCAGTCCGCCACCAAGTTTGTTCGTCTCCTACAGAGGTAGAGCTCCATCTGTCTTACCCGTCCCACTGTGCCTGAGGGGTATGGGGAGTAACGGATTAAATGTGATGTGATTACAACAGAGGAGACTACAAAGAACAAGTCCAAAGTCTTACCTGTTACGGTTATTGGAAAAGAGCAGTAGTCACAGCAAAGCTGCCGCTGCGTCAAGATTAGTGAAGAGGTCTTTGAACAGGATGATGTTTGAAATGACTGAACTGTGGGAAATGACTGATCAAGGCTTTTTGCTGCCACAAGTATTCAGTGGACCACACTCACCTCATTAGCTGCCAGTGGATAAACGGAGCAGCTGCTAAGTAGGAAAGGCCGCAACTGCATGAATAGGAACCCCAGCATGGCTTTAACCTCTTCCACTTCAGGTCAACAGTAGATACCACACAGAACTCATGCACATTGTCTGAAAGCTGGAAGCTGAAGATTTAGATTTAGATTTGTTTGCCATTTTAGGGCTTTGTTTGATAGTATCACAGAAACAGAGTGAAAGGAGGTGATAGAGGGGAAGATATGCAGGAAAGGGCTCCCAGCCAGACTCAAACCTGGGACTTTTTTTTTTTTTAATGGTATGCACTCTACCGGTGAGCCACTGGGATGCCCCGAACCTGACGATTAATTAGAGATAAATAATCATACATGAATAAGATTGGGCTAATTAAATCCACCAGAGTCTCAGCTTTCCAGTCATATGCAATTTGTGTGATTCAGAGACTGCTTCGGGACCCCCGTATGCAGAAATATTCAGATATACCAGTGTTAGAATAACTAAATGTGGGCATAAAAATGCATGGTTTTTACCAAAAACAGCCATAAATTAGAGTATATTTGTAAAGGAGAGATTTATACGTACCAGTTGGACCAGTGCTCATTCAGATTCCTTGAGGTCAGAGGTCAAAGAACTCCCTTATACATGTCTGTGCCTGTTTTTCCTTCTCGAAAATATAGCCTAAATTTAGATTGTCCACAGGCAAGCATGACAGGGTTGGTACCTTTGAATGCTTTAGTTTGTCTGGTTTTATATGATCAGTATCAGCATGCTACAGCCTCTGAAAAACAGCAATGTCGGCATAGGACGCTAACAGAGGTTAGTGGAGTTTAAGAGGTTGAAAAAGTGGTTGAACACAGCAAAGATTACTCAGAACGTGGTGGTTTAAAGGAAAATGTTTGACACAGACATCATTGGCAGAGCTAAACGTTTAGTTGATTTAAAGTTATGTGTTATAGTTGATAATAATAATGGTACAATCAGAATATTAATGCATGTAAAAAACATGTTCCTTACTGGTCTATCATGTTGGTCCGTCTTGTATTGATCCATTAGGGGCGTGTACTTGGCTACTGTGTTCTACCACAAAGAGAACATCCTGGTGACAGCTGAAGATCAAATCCCGCTGGTGGAGATCCAGTGCTGCTCCACCTCCATCACCCACGACTTTCTCTGGTTTGCCAAGGTAAACTGTCAGGAGAGCACGTCATTGTTAATTCAACACACAGACATTGAGCTAACGTGTAAATCCATGTAGAACAGCCAGTACATGTGCAGTAAGTGAATGAGTCTTAGTCAAATACATGCATAATTCATTGTATTATTCATAGATTTTACAAATAATAATAATACTAAATTATAAATGTTTTTTTTTCTTGCAGTTGTCCTGTGCATGGCAACAAGTGCCCTGGCTCCAGCAGGCCCTTTCCTCCGCTCACTCGTCCCCCTCCTCCCTCCTTCAGAACAGGCACAACATTTTAAGAGCTGTTTCCCAGCTGCAGGTAGGAAGTTAAGCCGCACACTAACGATGAGAGGCATCAAAATGGGTTAATTGCTATTTTAATTACCTCTTAATATTTCTTCTTCTTCTTCCTACTCTTGTCACCGGGGCCTAACTTCCCTATCTCAGACTGCACACCTGTAACCCCAGAACCTGTGCCTCTCTGCATTAATCCCTAATATCCTCATATTTATTCATCCCGTGTTTCTGTTTTACATCTCAACCTCTCTCTGCCTTCAGTCCTCCCTGGGAACAATGGACCTGGGCCAGGTGTACTACGAGCCTCTGAAAGACAGGCAGGGCAATGTCTTGCTAGTGACTCTGAAGGAGTTCCCAAACCCTCCCCGGTGAGAAAGAGTCTTTTGTTACATATTGTTAATCCCTGTCAGAATTTTTTTTGTCCCCTACAAAGAGCACATGGCATCAAAGGAGGCTTTAACCTCTGTCTTCTGTTTGAAGGACAGTCTCCAACTCACCGCAGATAAAAACCTAATCAATCAGCCGGCTGGGCTGGCTTAGCACATACAGAATAATGTTTTCAGGATCCATCTGTCTGTTGGTTTTTGGCTTTGTTATGCTAATATGAAATAGAGGGGTGCAGATTTGCAACAAGGCCATGCCCTATCTCTGCAATGTTAACTAAAGTGAAAATAATGTCCGTGTCCGGACCGCCCCTCGATTCGGATCCACTCCAAAATGTAATGTTCTTCCTTGGCCCAGGCTACACCCTTCTGCCAAACCGGGCCAGTGGTTTTTCCATAATCCTGCTGTCAGACAAACAAACAAACCAAGCTGAAAACATAACCTCCCTGGTCTGGGAAATTAATCAAACTGAGTATTTTCATTGCTGGTTCCATGTGGTTGCATTTTATTTTTTTACTCTTTCTTGCCTGCAATGCTCCAAGCCCTCCTGATCCTCCGCTTCACTGGATGCCCCTGGCCCGTCTGGAAAAGAACCGCAGCAGAACTCCTCTGCTGCCTGAGCCCACTGCCATGGACATGCTGTATGAGCAGCTCAAGGTGAACCTGGGACTGTGTTTGTGTAAAAGAGAGGCACATAGAAAAAGTCTAGAACCACGAAGCAGTGAGGCTGCAATACTCTGTGAATATTCAAGGTGAAAACTTTCGATGAGAATAAATGGGAAATGACAGGAATAAAATGGAAATATAGGAGGTATCTGTTCAGGCTGTATCTACCATGTCGTCCATAGATAGAAACAAACCTTAACCATATGATAAGTAGACAAAATCCATTGATTTGACAGATGTGCACAGCGGGAAATGGGCCGTGCGGTGAGTTAGCTAACCTGAAAGGTACTCAAAAACAAAAATGTGAGTTTGTGCAAATGTAGGATTTGAAGGAACTGTTTTACAATGAACAATGAATTTCAATCAATTCCATCAAACATGGCAACAGCTAGCTAGAAAAAACACAGCAGAAGGTGTTAACAACTTATAAACTGTGCACTTTGCTTTAGGCTGCTATTTACTGTTCACCTGAAACATTATAAAAATATGAATTAAATTCACTCCGGTAATACAATAACAACTTCCATGAAAGCAGCAGTCCTTTGGCAGTGCAGTAGTGTTGGCAGTACTGTGGATGTGTGCATGCAGAGGGTTGTAATTACACTACATTTCTTTCTAATGGGATGCTGGCAAATGATCTGTGTACGTGATGGAAGAATGCAGCTGACAGCAGTGCTGGTTACAATTCAGTCTAATGGGCCGTAAGACTTAGCATTGCTATTTTATGCTAATATATTAAAAGGGATGATTTTTATATTGAAATTGTACAAAATCCTCCCAAATTCGTGCGCTTAACGTCCCTTCTCTACCAGACATTTCCCATCCCCTGAAAACCCCGTACAGCAGCAGCTACATGCAACAGAATGGATTGAGCACTCAGTGCAGAGTGATGGAGTGTATTGACTTTCCTGATTGGATCATTGAGCCATGTTTTTTTCTCTCTCGTGCAACTCAAATAACCCAGAAAATGCAATGGAATCAGTTTAGCAAGCCCCATAACAAATTAAAAACAAATCAGACACTCCAAATCAACAGAATCTAAACAAAACATCCCATTAGCATCTATTTAAATCCCCATCGCCAAACCTGCTTTTCTCTGTTCTCCAGGAGAAACTATCCCTCCACAGGCACAGCATCCAGTGGGCCCAGCCCGGTCTGTACGTGGGCATCCTGAAACTGTGCAGCTCCGTGGAACAGATCAGGGTCCTGGTGCCCCAGAGGCTGCCCAATCTACTCTGCCACACACGGGTCCGACACAATGCCCACGTTTCCAGGTACCAGAGTCTGAACATGTGCTGAACATGCACTGTGCCAGGCCCATCACTAACTATGCTGACTGATTAGCAGTCGTTGTCCATATTAAATCATGCTTTGTTGTTCCTGAGCATTTTCCAAAGCGTACCAGCTGCAGCTTTCAGGTGATGTTTAAAAATCCCAGCGCTTTAAAAACGATTTTTCAAATGTGGGTATTACTGGCATTAGAACGGATTGGTTTGGCAGCCAACTCTCATCTCTTGGATGTCGGAGTCTTTACTAACAAGGCAGTGGCTGCTGTTTACAACAGCAATACCTCACAACAACAATATCATATTATGTTAAATCAGTCCAAAAACAGGGAAATGCTTTGGAAAATGGTCCTCCATAACATGGAGTATATGCAATAAATACAGAATGGGCCACAACATGAAACGCTACTTACTTATCATGCCTTTAACAACAATATGTTTTCTGCATCATCACATTGTGACAGAGAGGAATGGGCATGGCTCCAGAGTCATGTTTACACCACAGCCAACGGCAGCGTTCCCAACCTGTTAAGCGGCGAGGACGAGAGCGTGATCGAGAGCGGGCTGGCGGAGTTCGTCATGTCTCTGAGAGCAGCAATCACACATCTCCTGACAAAGCTCAACATCCCCCTCTACAGGGTAACAGGGGCTTCAAACAGCCACCTACACATGATGCTTTCTGAATAAGATTTTATAAATTGTTTAGAAATAATAAGATTGTTATGAACTAGTTTGGTTTATCTGTATCATGAAATCCAGATTTTTAATAACATTTTGGTATTTTTGGGATTGTTACAGGCCTATCAGTATGGTGTGTACACCCGGGAGCTGCTGCAGTTTGGAGACAAGATGTCCATGCTTCTGCTGCTGCCTCCCAGTGAGGACTTCAGCTCCAGCTACTGGCCTCTGGTGGGCACCAAAGAGCCTGGACTCACCATGCCCCTGCAGATCTTTGAGCTGGGTAGGTGGAGAACTAGTGGATTCCAAGCAGTGCTGAGAGCCTTTCCATCTTCTTCTCTCTGTGAACACAGTAACACAGCACTGCCATGAGAGAATGTCTTTTAACACTTGGATGCAAGAATGAACTGATTAGATTATAGAGGTCAAAGGTCATGGTCATAACAGAGGAAGAGGAGGCATTTAGATGGATACTGAGTTGATGACACTAATCTTGACACTGTAATGTATTTATTTGTGACCATGTAGGATCAACTTAAATCAACAAAAAAGTTCCTACACTGATCTCTAATCATGAATAGCAATGTACTTCCACGAATAAAATAGACCTATTACATACATGTAAAAGAGAAAAGGGCCAGTAAAGATCAGTTTTGAATCCTTTCAAATCCAACAGTTCTCTCCATCTGTTGAAGGAACCCGAGTTAGTTATTCAGACATTAAGAATAGCTAAATATAAATAGAAAACATTCTTGCTGATGATTTCCTCTGCTTATGTATATCGTGCATACGCATCAGGATTAAACTGAGACTGTCTCATAACCAGTTAAAAACTCATTGTAGTTACTTTAAGTTCAGAAAAATAGAAGCATCATATAAGAACAATGTTACAGAGGTGATTTCATTTCATTTCATTAAGAACTATGCATTTGTCTCGGCTTCAAAGGAACTGAGGTAAAGTAAATAACCCGTAAAAAATAACTCATTAAATGCATTTCAACCATTTCCAGTTTGGTTGGAAACTATATGTGTGAAGCACACTGAGGTACAGTTTCAGATATTTTAGTCTTTTGAAGATGAGTCACTTTCATTGCTTTTTCTTATCTAATTAGTCCTTTGATCCTCCCTTTCATCCACACTTTAGGGTTTGTTTTGAATCTAATTTAAATCCATCTTTCCTTTTGACCCTTCTTGACAATTCCCACGCTAAAGGTTTGGTAAAAGCTCACTAATGAGCTCTGAGGCTTTTTTTGCTCTCGGCTTTAATGTACGGATTTGTCTTTCCTCTTAATTCTGGCTCATCACCAGTTCACTTCTGGACATATGAACGTGACTTCCTGTCGCAGTACTGCCAGGCCTGGGTGAGGCTGGAGCTGGACACTCATCTGGCCCAGCAGGCTCTGAGGGAGGCGCTGGACACCAAGGAGGTGCAGGAAGCCCGGGAGCGTCTGAACCACATCACTGAGCTGTCCCACGTAAGGCCATGAAAGCAGAAACAGAATATTTATATAGCCAATAGACCTTTATAATAGAAAAAATAAATATGGCACCTTTAAATGTTCCTGTCGCTCCAGCGTCTGGATGTGTTGTGGAGGGATGCCCGCTGGATTATGGACTGTCTGCAGTGTGTGCGGTCCAAGCAGTGGGTGGGGGCGGTGCCTCTAGGCCTGGTGATGGGAGGAGATCCACCACCACGTCCTGATGGGGAGGAAGAGGAGGAGAGTTTGACTGCCAGACTTACGTGGCCCCATCGGTTACAAGCACAGAGAGCCATTGCAGGTACAAGGATGATGTGAATCCTGACCTATTTGTAGATCATGAAAAGTTGTTGAATATTAAAAACATAAGAACGTTTGAACCAGACAAAAACAGCTCCTCGCTACCTAGTTCCTGAAAACATCAGACATGTCTTGTGAATTGAAAGTTTGGAGTTTTTCATAGTATTTATATAGAACCTACACTTCTTACAAATCTTAAGTTTTACAATATAGGACTTTAAGATTTTGACTTCTGTCTTCCCATTTGCCTTCCAGAGTGTTTAGTCAGTGTGACTCCACCCAATGTGGTGTCTACAGAGATCCCCGCTCCATCAGGAATCATGGTGGTCCCTGAAGAGGCCACACTGTTAATGGAGGGTGTTGCGAAGGGAGGGTACCCTGTAGACATCACTGCCCAATCAACTCTGGACCTGACCAGCATCGTTGGCCAGTCAGAATTAGAGTGTGCAACCGCTTTAATTGAATCTGGACTAGAGCCTGGTGCTGTCGCCCAGTTTGAAGTGGGGTACACAGTTCTGGAAGCACAGGAGTCCTACAGCGAGGAACTGGACTTTCCTTCGAGCATCACTGAAGTAATCCGGCCGATGGAGATGGCAGAGTTGGTGGACATCTTGCCCACACTGAGTCTTATTGAGGAGGAGACTCCCAGTGGGCCGTCCACACCATCAGTAATGGATATGCTGGAGAGCTTCGGACTGGGGATTGGTGAAAGCCACACCTTCTTTGACTTGGAGAACTCAGACTTGATGAACGGAGCCGGGTGCCTGCCACAGCCCGACCTGCACTCTGACAGCAGCAGTGCTGTGAGCGAGACACTGGACATGTCTGCGTCTCATGCCACAGTGGGTCCTCCAGACGTAACAGAGACTCAGCAGGTTCCCGGCATCCCATCGAGGAACCAGGTGGAGTGGGACAGACCCTCTAATAGTTCATCCTGATAGCGACCCCAGGCCTACTTTGACCTTGTAGCAATTTAAACCAAATCAGTAGTAGATAGAAAATTATAGTTAGGCTTTTTTGGCTTCTTTGTCAATCAGTGTCTAACTGCCCAGATAATAACAACTTGGAGGAAGAGGCAAGATGAGGGGTGATACTATACTATGCTAGGTTATGCAAAGTGCATTCATACAAATGCATTATTTGTTAAAGAGAGGAGAAGAAACAGTAATGGACTGGTATGGCTCGATACTCAAGGTTTCAGTGTTGGTATCATGTAGGAAAAAGTGGTTTCAAGCCATCTAGATAGAACTTCATCTAACATACGATATCAGTCGTTTGCACATTTGTGGGCTTGTTGTTTATTTTTTCTAATGTTCAGTCCATTAGAGCTTACTGTGTGGAAAAACTAAGCTATGGTAGTACTTTTTATCACTTGAAACTCCATCAATCACTACAGCACAAAGCAACTTTGCTGCTTGATGGACCTAATAAACAAACTCATTATATGCATATAATTTATTCAAATAGCATCGTTTGCTTTGCAGTCTATAAACAACTGTCATTCTGTATGTGTGATTATATATTTTCTTGTTGGTTTACCTGTGCGCACTTTTGGAATTCAGTAACAAAACAGCAGAAAGATTTATAATCCTGTTGGCAGTCCTATTAGTTTGCCTGTTATGATATTACTTTAGCTGAAGCATAGATATCTAATGAAGTAGAAATGCAATTCACATGCAAAAAGTCAACATACAGTTTGGTCATTCCACACCAATCCTATAGCCCCACTCAATTTTTTTTTTTTGCTATGAACTTTCGAAATAAGGCCTTCTGAGCTAAATTTCATATTTTTTGCATTTCTAAATGTTTTATGTATCTACAATGAATATTAACACTTTCCCATAAAAGTTTCAAGGTAACTTAATTAATAAATAAATACAGCACAATCCAAATATCTTTCAAGAAAATCCATGACTTTAACTTGAAGGCTACTATGTATCATACACATTACACAGGACATTTATTGAAAAATATGCAAGCTGTTCAAATCATCTTCTTTGCTTTGAATGAGATGTGGCCTTACACTGCTATGTCTTTATTTACTGTATCTTTATGTCCTCCCGCAAAGTATCCAGTCAACCAGAAAATGAACTACAAGCCAAAGACACATGCAGACTTGTTAAATGTTTTAGGACTAATAAGAGATAGAGTGGTGGTATTTCAAGTGCGATGTGATTCACAATATAAGACAGAATGATCATTTTAGCATCATTATTGTTATTTTCCTTTTTAGAAATTAGATCACGGTGTGATCAAACAAGGATTTTTCTCTTAAGTCTGAGATTCGATTTGTAGGCCGGGACGTCTCTGCAGCACCACAATACTTCATTCACAATGGTATTTGACACGTATTTAGCCTTAAACGAATGTTGTGCCTCCTGCTGTTTGGATATCGCACTCATCCATATTGCAATTTTGATAAAATGTTAATTTTGCAGCCCGAATAAAGAGGTATTATCTCTGTTCGGAGTAAGACAAATACTCATGTAAACATCATGAATAGTCATTATGAATAAAACTGTTGAACTGGTTTAAAACTGCCCAAACTATTGTTAAAAATCCTATTAAATACGGTTTGATTTCACATACTGCTTTGGCATTCCACGTTGTTGTTTTTAGATGATTTGCATTTCCTGAATGACTTGTATTTATTTATTTGTTGTGTGAAAAGTGGAATAAATCTATATCTATAATAGCTTTTCCGTTTAACACTTTAAGACCAGTTTAACAGTACTCTCTGCCTGATTAGACTCCTCCTCAGGACTGTGTACAGGATGTGTTTGACTGACAACTCGTTCTCTTCGGCACTTTGATGACTTCATGTTATTCATCATCACTCAGTGTAACTGTTAATCACATCTCTTTCTTAAAGTGTTCTGACTTTTATTTCAGAGAATATTAAGTTTGGTTTGAAAAAAATCTAAGTGAACAATCTGTGGAGAGTTTCTCCCTGCTGTGTTAGCAATTAGCAGCCTAAACAGAGGTGGGGTACAAAGTGTGATATAATTAGCTTAGTGCCAGCTCTTCCCAACATCAAATAGTCACTAATGACATCCAAGAAGAACTTTATTAAATTTTACTTTGAAATTAACAGACACATTTTTTTCATTACTCAGTGTGCTTCAGTGTTGATAAGATGTAACTGTGTTTCTATTTGCAGCTACTTTATATTTCTACCCCAGTACGTGTCAGAGGCAAGTGTGACTTTTTACTACACTGCATTTATCAAAGTTACTTTGCAGATTCAGATAATTAATACAACATTATAAATAATAAAAAAAATATTAATAATAATGGTTATTTATTGGTCCCCCAAGGAAAGGCACCCAGCAGTATGAAACGATTTATAAAACATATGAATAAACATTTTCTCCACCTTTACCTGCTGCAAGATTTAAACATAACCTCATTGATGCATCAATGAAATATAAAATGTACATTGTTCTGAAATAGGCCATTCTGCATAATTAATACTTTAAAATTTGGTACTTTAAATATATTTTGATGTATAGTTTGTACCTATACCCTGTCAGCGACTACAACACTGGTGTGAGTCAGACACAGTTCAGAAGCATCTTTGTGTGAGTCTGTTTATGCTGGTGGAATATAAAGATATAAAGTGGGATCAAATAAGAGTCACTGATTTAATGAGCTTTTCTAAAGTCTGTAAATGTTTTTACAGGAAAATATTAGAGTGCTGTGTGTGAAGCTCTGTGGAGTCAGTGGGAACCAGTGGCGGAAGAAGTGTTCAGGTCCTTTACTTAGCAAAAGTACTAAAACCTCAAAAACAAAAAATTCCACTACATTTACATTCCCTGCATTCAAAACCTTTCTTAATTAATAGTAAATACGTTTTATCTGCAAAATTTGCTTCAGGTATCAAAAGCAAATGTATACATTGTGCAATAAAATGTTTCCTGTCAGTGTTTCACTATTAAATATGATGGTTTTGCATTAATATTACAGCTGCATTGATATTTACTGAGATGTAGTGGAGTAGAAGTCGACAAATAAAGTAGCATATCATGGTAATACTCAAACACTGTACAAGTAGCTCAGTTTTGTACTACAGTGCAGTACTTGAGTTAGTTACAGTCCAGCACTGCTGTGTCTACTCAGAATAGTGAGTGTTTCCTGCCCTCCAGTGGTCACAGTGAGGAACTACAATACACCCAATCAATATTAATATCTATGTACAACTGTTATTTAAAAAAGTGACAACAGAAGCCTAACATCAGTGTTGGTGATTACCGTTTTAATAACAGCGGTCTGATAGGTTGGTCTTCACTGCATGACGACTTAACTCCCTGCTGTTTATTTCAGGGCTGGACAGCGCGGTGGTGGCAGTGTGGAGCTCCTCTCTGCTCCTCCATGGACTTCCTCAGCTGCTGATGCTCTCTGCGGTTTGGTCCTAATTAAATGACAATTAAAAGCAAGAAAACATCTCAGTTGCAGCGGAGACAAACGAAATCCGGCTTCTTTATTTTCTGTCACGGAAAAAAAAAACCTGCAGACCAAAAGGCTTGATCTTAATTTCACTGGTAGGATGTCGTCATCTCAAAATGCTGAGTCACAGAAAGGTATGTGGATTACTGTTATCTCACTGATCAGCGCATCCGTGTGCCTTATTGCACCTTAGGCTACTGTATTATCTTCACAAGGAATGATTGCCATTGATGATGATGATGATGATGCCATTTACCATGTTATATATAAGGGATAATGTGCATGGCATTGACTCTGGTCAGGGTCCTGCATCATCCTGCTGGGGTTTATTTCACAATAATAACTGACTCGCTGTACATTATCCCTTACATAATGACCTACTGGGTGACACCAGATATTGTTTAGACTGTAATGGGGGGCCCACATCACCTGGTCAGAATTTATTTTGCAATAATGAACTTCTGGCTGTACATTATCCCTGACAAAAGGACACCACTCACTGTACATTATCTTGTTTATTACAGGGCCACTTAATGAAGAAATAAATAACTTAACATAAAATACACAAACAAATAGATTAGACTGTATTGAGAGTGCTGCATCACCCAGTCAGCATTTATTTGCAATAATGACCCCCTCACTGTACATTATCCTTCTTATTGCAGGGCTACTTATTCAATAATTGATTTATTATTTTTTTAAATGATTTAGCTGCTTCTGCTAAAAAAAAAAGTTTTTTATAGCATTACTCATAGCAGTAACTGACCAATCAGAATTGAGTATTCAACATACCATATATACTATGCTATATAAAATTTAACAACCAAACTTATAATTAGCCCAAATATGATCTGTAAATGTTCCCTAAAAAAAAGTGTAGTATATTTGGAATATCTGCCTTAAATGTGCAACTATATACATATTAAAGAGAGATATTGCTATTATTATAAAATGTCTTATAATATTGTGTACTATGCCTGTAATCTCACCAGTCTGTGAAGAATCACCGCCTCCATCAGAGGCTGAACCCCTGAGGATTGTTCTGTTGGGGAGGACAGGAACAGGCCGAAGCTCGTCAGGCAACACCATCCTGGGCAGGTCCGCCTTCCGGGTCAACGTCTCCCCCTGTTCTGTCACCACTCAGTGCCAGAGACAGACCGGGACAGTGGACGGGCGGAGTATCACTGTGATTGATACTCCGGGTTTCTTGCACACACACCTGTTCCCTGAGGAGGTGCTGACAGAGGTGGGACAGTGTGTCGTCCTGTCCTCTCCGGGACCACACGCCTTGCTGGTGACCCTGCAGACTGGCAGGTTCACCCAAGAGGAGAGAGATGCCTTAGAGTGGATTAAGGCTGTGTTTGGACCTGAAGCCACCAGGTTCACCATGGTGTTGTTCACCTGGGGGGACCAGCTGCACAGCAAACCCATTGCGGACTTTATAAAAGAAAGTGAAGAGCTGTCAGACTTTGTCAGCAGCTGCAACGGGGGGTATCACGTCTTTGATAACAGTGAACAGGACAAGACAGAGTGCTCACAACAGGTGGTGCAGCTACTGAAGAAGATAGACGGGACTGTGGTGAACAATGGAGGCGGATGCTATAGCAATGAGATGTTCAAGGAAGCTGAGAGGGCCATCAGGGTGGTGCAAGAAAGGATTCTGGGAGAAAGAAGACTCAAGGTGGGGTCACCTCAAAAGAACGTCAAAGGGGAGCACAGTGCAGAGTCCGAGAGGAGGAGGGAAGAGGAAGAGCGGAGGAGGGAGGAAGAGGAGGCCAGGAAAGGAGCTGAGAGGCTCTTCTGGTGCGAGCTGCTGACGGCGGTGGGGAAAGGTGCAGCAGAGGGGGCAGGGATCCTGGGGAAAGATGAAGCACAAGGGAAGGCTGTGAAGAAGGTGAAGGTGGTAGAGAGGGCTGCAGCTCTAGCAGCATCACCACTCTCCATCACTTCTGCTGCAAAAGCGGTAGGAGGAGCTGTGAGAGAAGGAGGCAAGGTGTTATATAAACACAGAAAAACGTTCCTGAAAACACCTCGTTGAACACAGTCAGAGCAGAGTATCCCTGGATGCAGAAAACAGGGATGAAATGAAAGAAAATGTACATTTAGCTGTGTTTTTTCATTGTACATCTGAAGCCATTCATCTCTGTTTAACATCGGCACAATGCACCAGCACTTTATACTGTTAAATAACAATGCATGTATGTGTGTATGTGTGTGTGTGTGTGTGTGTGCACCCCACAGAAAAGTAGACTTCCTGGTGTATCGAATTCCATGTGGTCTGGTAACAAAGAACATAGCCACGCCTTTTTGAGATATTTCACGTTATAATAAAGGTAATGTCATAAAAATAGTAGGCAATTCAACTGACTGTGACTGAAACATTTGCAAGTGCCAGAAACAGGTTAATCTCTTACAGAAATTCAACACGCTCTGCTACCACTTTACCATTTTTATCCCCAACACAAGAAGACAGTCAAGGATACAACCAGGAAAGACAAAAACGTTTCTTTGAAGAAAACAATGCAGCAGTTATCTGTTCCATCTTTGGCTTCATTTAAGACAAAATGTTCAGCCCTTTTTTCTCCTGTGACGAAATACATTGAAATATAAAAGAGAATAAAGAGGAAATACAAAAAAAGAACATAATTGTGTAATTTATAATACAGTAATCTATGAAAGCCCTGACAGGCAAGAGTGATTTGAAGAGTGGAATTGTTCACTTTCCTATTATGAATGAAGAACGTGGGGAAAAGTTTCCTCATCTATGATAAGGGTGATTCTCATAATATTTCCTTAAAAAAAAACCATAAAAATTTGAATAGCATTTTTTTTTGTTTTCTAAGTTACTTTTTGTATCAGTAAAAACAAGGGATTTTTTTTTTATTTTTTTTAAAGCAGATGAATGATGTCTTCTTTTTTAAAATGTTTTCTAAAGAATGAATGCTTTTATCCGGTTCAGGACATGGGGTGGCTTCCTGTGGTCAAAATTAGTATTTTAACAGCTATTCAGACCCCTGCAAAAAACCTGTTTTACAGATGAAATTAAAAACGAAGAAAAATGATCCCGGCTAAACTTTTTTCCCACCTGTTCTTAAACCATAAACACAGGAGAGAAAACTATCATGTGCTGCCCATTGCTCCTAAGCATGGTGTGATCATTGGTGTGCCAAAAACAGGATGGGTTAAATGCAGAGGTCGAATTTCTCCGTTGTGGGAATAATAAAGTAATCTTTCACTTGCCTTTCAGGGCTTCCCTAGTGATTTATTCAGGGAGTGTGTAACATTATAGAACCAAAGAAGAAGACACTTAGTGGAAGACTTAGAGCACAAATAATAAAAAACTACAATATTTTGTCATTACTGTAAACCATCAGGCGAGACTGAGTTTGTCAATCATGTGGTGGTGATTAAAGAAAGTGTATTTTTGACATGAAACTCTGAATCTGAAGCTACATTTAATCTAACCAATTTACAATTTTATGGATTCAGCATCGTAACAGTCTCCAAAGAGAAAGTCTGAAAGGGAAAGTAAGGACAAACACAGTTGCCATAGTGTTACTCACTTGCCTGAATTGAAGTTCCACATGCACATCAGGGACACATTTCCAGTGTCACATTTGCATCTTGTGAAGAAAAAACCCCTCACACACACATCACAATCTCACCACAACAGTGCACACACATGGATACACACACTTTCAAACATACAGACTCACACATAAAAAGTACCAATCATCACAAAGGAAATCCATCTCTAGAGGTGCACACATTTTGGTCTACAGAATGACAACAGACCTTAGTCCTATTGCTAAATACATGTACAGTTGAAGGGCACGGTCTGTGTCCAGGTGCTGAGCTGTAGCAGGCACACACGGGCGGATGAACAACAGTCTGTTTTAAATGGGCATCGGCAGGCTCATCTTTCCTCTTCCTCGCAGCACTGCGGGCAGGCAGAGGACAGACAGGGAGAACAAAGCAGGTTTGAGAAGACGGTTTGCTTTGGAAAGCACGACATTCAACTTTTTACACTCCTCTGTTTACCAAGTGAGCTCACACCAGATTCATACTTTGCTTTAGCTATTACCTACAAGGATACTCATCCTCCTCAACTAGAAAAGCAGGATTAACAACTCAGCAGACCATACTCTGTACAGTACCTAATTGATTTCTCGTAATCAGAACACACATCCTCGTTCTCTGACTACTACGTGTACCTTAAACAGCTCAGTTGTGCTGTTGATTATATTATCAGTTGACTGTCTTGGTCATTCATCTAGAAAATAGTTTATGTTTTATACCACAGGAAAATGTTTCTTTTTTCATTATTTTGGGCTTTAAAAACACAAACTGGTTACTAGCTATAGGAGATTTTTTTTTAAAATGCTATAATATTTTATTTTCATATATTGTTATTTATTTAAAGTCCCTGAACACCCACGCAGGTGTTTCCAGTTAATCTGTCTGATTCGACCTCTTCTCAGGACTGTGTGGGTGTGTATGGACTGTAATGATACACATCTTCCTGAATCTTAGTTTTCTTGCACCTGTTAGGGCAGGACAAATTACACCTGTATCTTTCTTATTGGTAGATGGAGATTTGTGACTTTCTAAGCTCCGCCCCTCTTTGGCCTGAGCTGAGGTATAACAAGTCAGAATAAGTGGAAACACCTGTGTGGGTGTTCAGGGCCTTTAGATATATATATATATTATAATGTATTTTATTTATTTGTCTTGTTTACTTGACTTTTCATATTTTGATATAGTTATGTATCACTTATGTTTCTTAAATATCTAATAAAGAGAGTGTTGGGGCCTGGTAAATTATAATGAGGTTTTGTCATTATTTGTTTAGATTTCATAGGTAAGTACCCGTTGCAGCTCTACAGATCAGGACTCTCCTAAGGCCTCTCCCTCTGATGTACAGAGATCTGAGCTGGAATCAGCCACAGTCAGCAGTTTGAACACATCATTCCCTTTGCAATAGTTTTTACTCACCCCTTGTGACGTAAAGGTAGAAGAAATCGCAGTAGAAAATGGTCTGCACGACGCCAGACACCACGGCGATCTGGTCAAAGAAGCCCTCTGTGTGGTAACGCCACACCCAGTTGGCAATGTAGAGGGCTCGGTACAGGCCGAGGAAGAACAGGTAGTGCGTGGTGATGGACTCAGCCTCGCCGGTCTTGGTGATCATGAAGAGCTGCGGCATTATGGCCACCGCCTCCAGGAAGATGGAGAAAGTCCACAGGATCTTTGATGGAATAAGGAAGAGGGAGACACATGAGTAGTAATCTAAAATAACTGAATAAATGACTTGATAAACGACTTATTATGGCATTAAACCTACCTTTAAATAAATAAATGTAGATATTAATTACTTGATAAAATGTGACCAAAATTTAATTTTTTGTTTCAATTTGCTTCTTTATTTACCTCTGTGCTAATTCCCCTATTAATTTAAATGTAGTTTAAATACATTTTACTCACATTTTAAATTAATAATTGTATTTCTGTATTTATTTATGCATTATTTTCCCTTTACAGTTTATCCCAAACAAATTAATAAAAAGCTGAACTTTATTTGAATAAATCCCTCAAGCTGCATGTTTATGAGCCATGAGCGGTCTCATGACATTAAACTTTTCTACACCTGAACCCAAATGAATTGAAGATGTGAGTGATTACTTTACCTCCAGAGGAGTGAAAGCATAGTTCTCTAGGAAGGACAGCCCGATGACTGGCACCAACAGGAACTCCACACGGAACGTGTCGTTCTCAGAGTCGTACGAGTTCCTGAAGCGCATGTAGATCAGGTACACTGTAGCATAGGACAGAGCCAGGAACACCACCTGGAAGCAGAGCAGAGTACTGATTATGTATTGACCATGCCAGTCCATGAAAACACGGTTATTAAGTGAGACAGACTGACAGCTTTGCATAGATACTACATACAATATGTGTCTGCACCTGGATTGAGCTATATGAGCTGGTGTGTGTGTGTGCGTATGTGTGTGTGTGTATGTGTGTGTCTTGGCAAAATTTAGAGACACTTTTTGGACTTCAAAGTAGTTCAGGGGACATGACATGACATGTTTTCATCAGGGTCTGGTTAAAAGAATACTTCACTTACAAAATCTTTATATCAATCAGGTAAATGGAGGTCATGTATATCAACACACAACAAACTCTTACATTACTCTTGCAGTAGCCTACTTCCAAACTTTTTTTATTTTTTATTTTTTATTTTTATTTTTTTACCAAAAACTTACTATTTAATGTCTTGTAAACCGATATTTTTACATAGTTTCTCTGTTCTTAACTGTGGACCCCATTAAGTTCAGTTGATCAGGGATTTACTTTGTTTTTCCTTGGTTTTCTGTGTAAATTCAAGGCAGCACTGGGCGACTAATGAATGCACAAATATACATTTTGTGGATGAAGTATTCCTTTAAGGGTCGTAGTGTGTTGAAATGGGCGTAACCTGCACTTACCTTCATGACCGTGTTGTAAGGAGAGATGAAGACAGTGAACAAGTCAAGGTACCTGGTGGTGAAGACAATTGCAAACAGCACCTGAGACTTCCCAGAGATGCCTGTACACACACACACACACAAAGAAGAGAGGGAGAGAGAGAGAGTTTAATCACTAATGTGCAATCAAAAGCAGAGAAGAAAATGATTTACTCAACCCTGTGGCAGCTACACTGCAGTTTAAGTTTGCTTTAAAGACAAACACTGCTATAAAAAAGGTGGCACAGGCAGCAGTTCTGCTCTGTTAACATTGCCACGTCGCGTCCACTCCTGCAGAACCACAATGCAAACACCATCTCCAATAAACTTAACTGATATGTAGATAAAACACTCCACAGTGTACTTGTGAGTCACACCTGTGTGTATAATGTACAGTTGCATGCATATTGCTGTGGTGAGGCTGTACAATCACACCAGTTAAGTTAAAGTGCAGTGATGTCAGTGTGAGCCTACCAGCACAGGATTTGGACTTCCATATCTTCAGTAACAGGATAATGATAGCCACCAGATGTGACACGTCACCCGCCAGACGAAAAACATTCATGTTGTTTATGTTCCGCTTCGATAAAACAAAACTTAAAAACGTCCCCTCACAGGCCTTACACGTCCTCCAGAGACAGGGCAGAGCCACAAAAGCAAACGCGCCCTGCAAGTGCAAAACAACAGCCTAACAAGACGAGATAAAGAAGCTAAAAAGAAGCTAACAGCTGAACGGTGAACTCCGAGTGTGTCCGGTAGCTCGTTAGCTCTTTATCTAAACTCATGTAGATGAACTGATAAAATGTCTGCAGAGTCCACTCATAAACTCAGCTGTGTCCAAAGCGGTCTGAGAGAGGAGAGTTGCTCCAGAGGAGGTGACGTGGCTGACAGCTCGGACGGCAGAAACCAGCAACAAGCTCTTACCTGCGTCGATGTTTCCTCTTCCGGTCTTATTTTTCAAAATAATACTTTCATTAGGGACACTGTTATAGGGCATGATGAGAATTAACCACTGTAATATATACATTTGTTTGTAGTGGTGGGATGTAACTTAGTACATTTTCTCAAGTACTATTCTGTACTATACTATTTTATGTAACTTTATACTTTTATACCACTATATTTTAGAAGAATATTGTACTTTTTACTTCACTACATTTCGCTGACAACTTTAGTTACTTTTCAGGTCAACATTTAACGTAGAAAACATAATCAATTTTAAAGCGATTAGACTTCTTTTAAAACTAATAACTGTAAATAAAATTGATAAAATTAGCCCTACCTCGAAAAAATTAAATCATGATTTTCATAAATGCATCAAAAAGAATAATCTAATCTGACTAGCTCCATTCTGCATTAAGAATACGTTTACTTTTGATACTTTAATTACATTTTGATGCTGATTCTTTTACTTCAGTAAATAATGAATGCAGGGAAATTACTCTATTACTTGTATTGGATTCATTTCACAGTGTGGTATTAGATAAGGGAACTGAATACCTTTTACACCACCACCGATTGGTTGATCAATTGTTTAACACTGGATTTGGATATTATAAGACAATTCGTTATTTTATTCGGAGAAATAACGGGTAAATAAGGTTAAAAATGAAAAAAAAAACACCTAATAGAACAATTATTATTTTATTAAATATGTGTCCAATGTATATACATTTCTTGATCAGAATTCTGAGCATTGGATAAAGCCAGATTCAAGATTGATTTCACGCTGTTGACATAATTGAATTAACAGACGTCACAGAAAATGTTTCATTAAAAATAGACTGTGGACTTCAGACTCTGTGGCGCAACGGTAGCGCGTCTGACTCCAGATCAGAAGGTTGCGTGTTCAAATCACGTCAGGGTCAAGTTTTTCTATTTGGGTGTCCTCATGCTTCACTGGCAGAGCGCATCCGGGTCCATACCTCGGTGGATGGGGGTTCGAATCCGGCCCAAGGTCCCTTTGCCACATGTCGCCCTCCCACAATTTCTCTGCCCGTCTAATAAAGCCGATACTTTGAAATCAAACGTTTTAGAACGTTTGTTTCCCCACTAGCCTGAAAAATTATTTTAAGATACAATAAATATTTCATTAGTATTTATGGAGTATAGCTATTATTAATAGGAGGAACATACAATGTGAGGAGTTTAGTCAAGCTGATGCAATAACACAGTCGGGATGTCTGCTGGGAACTCCAAGAGAGTTACGTTGGGTGTATAATGTCATGCTGATATTGGTCTTAAAGTATTAAAGAATGAGTAAACAAGATATATTGTAGCCCGCTCATCACTCACCAGCCAGAGAGACTGTAATACGCTACCAATCCAAGACGTAAAGGTCACATCACCTAAAAAAATGTTACCGGTTTATTTGGAGAGCAAAATCCTCTGTTTTCCGGTGGTGCTTGACTTACTCTGTCTAACTTGATGCAAATGGTTTGACTGGCTGTAAATCTGTCCGGTTAATGTGCCAACATCAAGAAGTACTGCCCTGATTAAACAACAGGGGGCGACATGCTGCAAGCAATATGGGATTAGGACACCATCCGTTTTAACAGGAGGAAAATCATTAACTGGAGAATTTTATTTTTGGGATTAATTGCATTTTATTAATTTATCAATGTCCGGAAACAAGGGAGACAAATATGCAGCAAAGGTCCTCAACCAGATTCAATCACTGCAGCACATAGTCAGCAGCATTTAAACCACTCAGCCTGGCTGCTATCTCATGGACTTTACTGAACGATCTATGTACCAAAAATCCACATTTAAAAGGTGAAATGTTCCTATAGCTACATCCAAACTCTAAGCATTTATTTTAATCTTCTCCCACCTACACATTTATCTATATATGTTTTTGGCTTTTAATTGTATTTTTAAATTATATCCTTTTCATTTTGTTTCAATGTTTAATTTGAATTAATGCATTGTGCAGAACACTTTAAATAGCCTTTAAATAAAATGTTCTTTGCAAATAAATGGCCTTATGTTACCTCCAAACCTTCTTCAACTTGATTCATACACCAATATGTACCTGTCTTCAGGTTCAGACTTTATTAAGTGTAATTGCATGTAATTAGATGGAAACATGTAATAATCAGATCACAATGAAATTATATCCATTGATTAAATGGTTTTCATTAGAAATCATATTTCACAGTAGATGATGAATAATTATCTGTGTCAGATTGTAATTTGAAAACATGTCATCCCACACAGGGAAGGATGTTTTGAGTCTCCTCAGGCTCTGTTTCTATTTTTGTTGTACTCATTAAATGAGATGAGTCATAAGAATGGATATAAAAGTTTTAGTTGTGTGCAAATAGAATATAGTCTATTAAGGGACCTTAAAAAAACATCACTTGTGAAACTAAAATAATCCCATCCCTTAACTCATACCTTTCAGTGTTTTAAAATATTTTCCACCCTCTCCAATCACAGTCAGAGCCTTAAACCTCCCACCCTCCATTTCTCATCACTCGTGAGTGACATGTCTCCCCTCTTATCCTCCCTCTTAATCCACAAATTGCGTCTGAATTCTGGCTTCACACACATCCTGCTTCCCTGCATCCTACTCGTATGTTTGACGCAGTAAAATCAGCACAGGGCACCTGAGATTACAGAGGAAATGCCTTCAGCCTACTTAAGACTGCATCCGTGGTGGTGTGGAGAAGTGAGGGGGCACCGCACACCAACGAACAGTACACAGCTTCGCTATACACCCCTAAGGCTTCCAGCACATAGCCTGGTCCCAGTCCAGGTAATAATGTACAAAACATGCTAAAGAACTTGTTTTTTTTTTGTCTTCTAGGGGTGATTTATTCCAGACACCTGTACTGTAGAGGACATCCTCTGGGCAGAGCTGACCCATACACAGGCTACTCTAATGAGCGTGTGCTGGGCAAAAGGTTATGAGAACTAATCTGACACCCAGGCCTGATTAGCAGCTATTTATACATAAACACAGTCCAGTCTACCCTGAGAAGTCGGTCTGTCTGGTCATCTCCTACTCACATGCTGGACTGTCTGATCAGTCTGTCTGCTACCCTCCATCTCTTCCTTCTCTCCCGTCAAACGCAGCCTATCTTTTTGACTGTTGTGGTACCCAGTTATTAAGTGTCTGTTCATAATCACCAACGCCGTATGGCAAAGGCTCCCCTCAGCTCTGAGCACTGACACTACAGCTGGTAAAGGCTGTGATTATCTTGAAAATGGGGCTTGAGGTGATAAATAGGTATAATCATTTTGATAGTTATGCAGAGTTCAAATTAACCACCTGGAGCCTCCTGTTAAAGCTTCTGCATTATCACAGTTTTCTGTGTCTGTACATTCTCTATAAGACATATTGGAGTATGTCAAAGTTCAGTTCAACTTTTATTAAAGATAGAAAAAATATTGTTTTTTCATATTTGCTCAAACTGTCACAATATCCTGACAATGGTATATCAGACAAATAAAATAGTAATCAAGAAAATAATCAAGCATCAATGCCTTGGCCCGAAAAGTACAGCAAATACCTTGCACCCGCATTCGTTCTAATGGTCAGCAGAGGGCGACTCCACTGGCTGCAAAAGAAGTCTGATTGTATGAAAGAAAATGACCGTACATCTCTTTTGATTTTATTAGAATTAAGCGTCTCATTTGCTTTTTTAAAGTTTTCTTCTATACAGCATGATGTCCTATGATGGTCCCATTTAAAGTAAAATAGATAATAAAACAGGCTATGCATTAGGGAGGGGCTACCTCATGATTGATAACTCAGTGTCAATCACTGCATGTGAGTTAGTTGGATGGCAATTAGCTAGCTAGCTTGTTATTTCCCATGGATGTATGCTAATTCCACCACAAGTGATGCTACCAGGATAGACAAAATTAGCCAAACAATGTTTTGGCTCATCTGGCAATAGAAAGGTGCAAAAGTTCTGTGGATCATTTTGCATCATGCAGCAGACCTTTGCCAGAATTACACCTGAAACAGTGTTTCCCAAAAAAGTTTTCAAAGTCAGGATAAAGACTCAAACTTTACACATTTAGAAACTGAATAAATCATTGACAGAAATGCTCAATAACATCCCCACATGTCTCTGTTTGTATTGTCTGACCTGTACTAGACTGCTGTACCTATCAATCGTGTCAGGTTGTCTGTTGGTGGTCTGACCTGATGTGTAGTAGCAGTCCTTGGGTATTACTCTGGCTTTATTCCCTCTTTTTATGTGTGCGTATGGCTCAAACTGAAGGCTCCAGTAGTTCCTATTACTACTCACACAGTCCTTGTGTTTGATTGACCCTTGACTAGTTTTCATCATGTCACCCTCATCTGCAGAACTCTGACAGACTTCTTTCACAAGTGCTCTTTCCTTTGTCGTGCACACGTTACCCTCCATCTGTCCTCTAACTTTCTGTTTTCTGTTTGCCTCACTGTTGCCGCTACCCACAGTGCTGTGTCTCCATCCGCCCACTCATTCCTCCTCTGTGGATTTGTCATATGGACAGATGCACACCCACAGCCCTATTCAGTTAGAGAGATTTTCAATAGAGGTACC
>CAFUXE010000224.1:431813-448559 GCA_903364295.1 Serranus cabrilla | reverse complement strand
CCTTCATCCATCTCTCCCTCCCTCCCCCCCTACTGAACCCATGCTCTGCAGAGGGGAGATTGACACAGCATTTCCAGCCCTGGGTGAATGAGTACGCACAGGAGAGCGCGGCACAGACAGGATTACAGTCAGCGAAGGAGGCAGCGGAGGACAGTAACGGATTAAAAGAGAGAAACAACGGGGATAAGAGAATGAAGAAGCGATGAAGAAGAAACTAAAAGAAGCAACTAAAAGAGAGGAAGAGTGAAAAAGGGGCTCACAGACCACAGGAACCTGACAATGTGGGACCTTTGCCCTGGAAAGTGAATGTGGGATTTTGAGAAGTAAAGTAAAAGGAACTCAAATTACAACTAACTTGGAAGGTGAGTATCCTTTAAGTTCATAGTAACTCAGCAGATGTTCCCAATAATACTGTGATGGATTAAGTTCTACTTTCACCCTCAAGAGTTATCAGCTAAATAAACACTGCGTCAGAAAGAGTACAGCTCAGGCATCATGTAAACTGCTGTTGTGTTTGATGAAGTGAACAGCCACACTTCTCTGTCAGATACGGTAAATGAAAACATCCTAAGGAACCCTGAGGCAGTGATGCTTTTACACACCTGTTGATCAACTTTAAACTAAATGTATCGGACTGATAAATTATCAGCCGATAATGGTACATTTATATCAATATTATACTGATAATGAAATGTGATCATTTGTCAACCAACAATACAAAGACAATTATCTCTTAACAAGTGCAGCATAGACAAACTCTGACGCAGCTTCAGTAGGCACAGTAAAGTTGGTTTGCCACCCACAAATAGACACAGAAGGAAAAGAACAAGCTGGACTAGAAAGGGAATGGTTCTTGTTGGTGTGGACATTTTTCATAGTTTTAGAGAAAGATAACACAATTGTAATTTGCACTAAATGGTCAGCAAGGATTAAAAATAGTGGAAAAGTTTCCACACAACAAATCTTGTAAGTAGTAAGTCTATAAAGTCTTTATTTTTGTATTTTTTCTACTGAATATATTGACATATCTGAGCATTTAATTTAAATAACAGTCAATAAAAGTCAACAAAAGTCATTTCTTTAGATACTTTACTAATTTAATTAAATGAACATTTGAAGAGTCACAACTGTTTGTTTTTGTTGTGTTAACAAAAGTGACATGAGTTAGATTTGGCCAAAGCTTTGGGACATTAATTCATCTTTGCTCACTGTGTTCACCTTTCTAACCCTCAGGTGTGCATAAACTACAGGTCAGAAACTATATTCACAAATGCAAAAATATTATATCTTATCTATATTTACCATAAAAAGACGGAAGGGAAGGAAATATTAAAACGCTTTAATTGTAGTGGCTAAATCATAATACAATAACATGTTTCGACCACTGTGGGTCTTCACCCTAAAAACCAAACCGTAGTACTTTAAAAACACATTATCTCTACTCCATACCATTATTGGCTGAAGCAAATGCAGACGGTCTGTAGATGACTTAGTGAGCTGCTGTCTGTGTCAATCATTCAGCTCTACAGGTGCACAACAAGACTGAAAGTAAAATCTTTCATGTTAAATTAAAGCGGAAGTATTATAACTGATCTATCTCATGAACTTCTAAACAATATGTTTTGCAAAGACTGAAATATGTCAACATAAAAAAGCCTGAAATGAGGCCAACATGGAGGTTGTCTGGTATATGCTGGAGCGTGGGAATCATTCTTCTCTGTGGGTTGGCTCGTGACGTGCAGAGGTGAAACCAGGGGCATGCATCGATCACTTTTCATATTGTACAAGCTGGTTTTACAAAGGAAAATAAGACGGATGTGAAGTGAACCTGCCCAGCGGAATGACTGACTCAAAACAGTCACAGTGTCCTGATACAAAGGCCTGCAGTGAGACGGACTCACCAGGTCCTCGACTCAGGACTAAATTTAGACTAAATTTATGTAACAAAGTTATTCTGCTGCTAGTTTTAAACAATCATCACAGTCAGACTCATGTTTAGGTTACATAATTTGCCTTTGAATGCATCTGGTAATGTCATACAACCTTTATTAGACAGTAAGGCTACTTTCCTCTTTTAGATGACCAGTCCTGACCAGCATATCATGAAATATGATTCACACTTTGCATAATTACTCCACAAACTGCCGTATCTGACAGAATATAAAGTTAGAGGCACACTGGGTGTTTACTTTCTTTTTGTGGCAGATGTAACAGTGTGTCCCGTCAGGAGCGATTATCAAAGGCTTTAGGGGAAGTGGACACTGAATCTTAATCCAACCTGCTCGTCTTTGTCTTTCTCTGTGTGCTTCTTTTGGGATTAACAGTCATGAAATCTCCAGGAAGTGACTTCACGTTTCTTATTACAGTGCGACAGATTATGACTGACTATTAATCTGTGAATATATCAGATTAGGGCGGAGCTAGTGATGCACTAAAAGACTTTCGCAACACAAGGGTACACACTGATGTATGCACAATAAGGTCACAAAGGCAGGATATGAGTAACATGGTACATGTGCATTTCAAACAAGACTGTTGTGCCAAAAAACGATGCTTCAGGTTGTTTGTATGGATGTATATGGCTGCAGTCACACATGTGAATTTAACATTGGTTAATATATTCCCCTCCCATTAACTTCCATCAAATTCAAACCAGTGGTGGAGTGTAACTAAGTACATTTACTCAAGTTCTGTACTTAAGTACAATTATGAGATGCTTGTACTTTACTCGATTATTTCAATTTTCTGTAACTTTATACTTTTACTCCAATACATTTTGAGGTAAAATTGTACTTTTTACTCCACATAATGCATCAACAATAGATGCTTTGAGTTCATTTTGATGCTGGTACTTTTGTACTTTTAGTTAAGTAAGTTCTGAATGCTGAATGACTTTTAACTGACTTATCATTTCAGGACACAATCAAGCACGCATGAATATTTGCACCACACAAATATGTCTCAACATAATTTCTTCTTCTAGAATTTTCTATACTGTCTGCTTCCCAAACACCAGACCAACAATAATACAATAAATAACATCTAAACTATATTGACAACAAAATAAAGATTACATAAATGTGAACTGTGTGATTTCTTGAATGTCTCTCTCTAATTACTGAACTCCTTTTGCTCTCGGTGGAGTGTCCTTTGGGCAAATAATTAGCAACATAAGTAGGATAAAGCAAAACATAAAAGCTTTTTGAAAATGCCTTTTGACCCAAGTGTTACGTTCCAGTTTTCTTTCGTCCTCATTTACGTTCCCACTCACTAAGAGTCACCTCTTACACCTTATTTAGAATCTACTTAAACTCAAATGTAGATGTTGCACTGCTGCCCTTTTGCCCTTTCCCTTATCCCATCTTTCCCTCCCTCTCTGACTCATGTTATAAGAGCACTTAATACTGTACACTAGCCCCTCCTGTTACCACTGTGTCTCTGGTGACTCTCCACTTCACTTCGGCCCCCAAATGCCACAGGAGAAGCGTTCCTATGGAAACTGGCTTCAGTGAAAGTCCCTTCTTTTACCTGGTAAACATTAGCTGGTTTGTATTGTGCGTGTCTCATCTCTGCTGCGTGCTCTGCCTCTCCCAGCCTCCTGTTCATTACAGGTTATAAGATCTTTGCAGCAGCGGGAGACGGTGGCACTGATGATGGATTACGTCTTCTTTCTGTAGACACAGCTGGGAGGTGGGAGAACTTTCACAGCTGCGATGTAGGGGACACCTGTATGGAGACAGCCCACAAATAAAACATGAATATTTTCTCTTCACATACTTTCTTGATTATTGGATTTTAAAGTGAGCTTATTAATGAACACCAGGCTGTTTCAGGGTATATATATATAAGTCCTGTACCTCTGTGGAAACAGCATTCTCAACTACAAATAACTTTTGTACAATAAGTACATTTGTCACTTTATTGTTTGGTAGATCAGTTCAGTTATAACCTTAACTTCATCAGTGATTATAAGATCCAGTAAAATATTTGGCAGCCAACAATTTAGCTCAATTGAAGGAATGGTTCTATTTGTGTGTTTATAAGTCAAACTGATGTACAGACTGTGCAGATATACACTTGAAAAATAGGGGAAAACACTGCAGTAATACTAATGTTTCAGATTTATATGAAATTAAATCTCTAAATAGTTGTTAGACCACGCTATCTCGTTAACTGACTAAGTGTTGAGTGTGACATGAATGGGTTACCTGGCACAGACAGGGGCACTAAGTGTCAGGGCCCCACAAGCCTTCACCTGTAAAAAGTCACTCAAAGAGAAATGAGACACAGAAACGAAACGTTTAATGACTGAATTTCAATGAATCCTGTCATAGTAGAGTTTATTGTGTGAGTGTGCTGATTGAGAACATGTCGCTTAACTGTATAACCCGAGTACACTTTGCTTTATAATTATGGGTCCAAGACACGTCCATCATGCAGGTGATATGTAAAACCGCCACTTACACCCACATACAGCTTTACAACTCTCTTAAGAGCAGAGTCGGATGGGGTCACTGTTCCTCTAGACCTTCTGCAGAATTAAATCAGGATTAAATCCCAATCCATGTCAAGAAACCAAACTAGAAACATGAGCAGAAAAGAAATGTGATGAAACGACATTAGACATTTACTGTAGTGTGCCTCGCCCATCACAACTCCCTGTACTTTACTGAATAAAATCCCAACTGCAGAAGTTATATGTGAACCAATTATAACTTGATGATGGTGATTTTACATTAACTGACTTTGCTCCTGTCTGTTTCTCCTGCAGTGGTCTTCTCAGCAGCCCAAGCACCACCTCAATGGTGGAGACCTGATCTTTGGGAGCAGGAAAGAGTCTGGCCTCCATCCCAGGCCCCATACCAGAGATCCTTGGTGCCATGGGAACAAGTAGGTCCAACAGGTGAGGGATTTACTCCTCAGCTGGCTGTGTAGGTTATGGAAACTGTCGTCGTCCCCACCCGCCAGATAACAGATACATGGTCATATACATGGCTACAGTGTGAAGAAGGCGAAGCTATTGGAAAGATGGAGAAAAAATGTTG
Organism: Serranus cabrilla; assembly: GCA_903364295.1. NCBI lineage: Eukaryota > Metazoa > Chordata > Actinopteri > Perciformes > Serranidae > Serranus > Serranus cabrilla. The sequence continues at coordinate 443,514 of CAFUXE010000224.1, read as the reverse complement.
CTAATAGTTTAACCTCCTGCTAACCATAGCCGCATGCATACCATGACTAGTCCCAGCTGTGACCCTTTAGCTGCAGTTAGCTGAAGGCTAAACTATTTGTAACATTTTTTCTCTCATCTTTGAAATGCTTTTCTGATTTTCTTTTGTTGGGTTGCTTGCAGCGAGTCAGTTGTTACGAATGCTAGCAACTTTTTTGCAGTATTTTACGCTATTAAAGTCGGCTTTTACCATCCAAACATAAACATACATAACATCTGCATTTGTACAACTGCCACTACCAGTACTATTACTAATACTCTCTGAAGTGCAGGAGTCTAGTTTTCACTCAGACCACTTGACTTATAATATGTTGAATGCTTAGTTTTATTAAGTGGTCCTTTGAGTTGTTATGTAGGCCAAAATCTACTCTTAAATTTCAGCATTTGTGTGTTTCTATTCTTCCCATCTTGATCACTTTGTACACCTGAAACACAAAAAATGTGATCCTTTTGTAATGTAGTCTTCTGCAGAAGTAACATGACCGGTAAGATTGGGCTTGCTAATTTGGTGAGCTAGTCAGGCTGAGTCAGGCCCGGCTCAGGGATATTTACAGAAAGCACATCCTTAGAAAGGCCAAGGCCATCCTACACTGTCCTGACAGGCTCTTGCCTTCAGGCAGCTGCAACAGATCACCTGCTATGAGAACAAGATGAGTGAAGCTGTATTAATGGCTGTCAATATGCAGAAGATAGAATATTGCCTAGTATGCACAGTATTGGTCTGTTACATTAATGCAATATATTAATTTTAGACCTTGTTAAATTCTCACAGTTTTCTTATTGGTTTTCATTTGTCTTACAGTTCGGTGTCGTTGCCTCAAGTGTCTTATTGTCTGTAAAACCAGTATAAAAATTTGCCTTCATGGCAAAAAAAGGTAGATTTTGTGGAGAAAATGTAACTACTGGCTATAGCAAGACAAAAATTTACCACAAAAAAAATTCAAAACAGATTGATTTGTTGTTAAAAGCAGCAAAAGTCTCAAGCCTCAACCATGTGATTGATCATCATCAATGGGTTATTGAATGCTCAAAAGAAAGAGTTAGCATTTGTCTATATATAATCAGTAACATATATGTTGGTCAATCTAAATATGGGCTTTCTCATGGACACTGACTCAGATATAATCCTATAATCTGTGATGACAGCAATCCTTCTCACATAGCTAAACTGAACTCACCTTCCCAGCTGGTAATCCTCCATGTAAAGGAGAGAGACAGAGAGACAGAGACACTCAGGTGACCGGAAGTTTGGTCAAAATGAGTACATTATTTGTGAGTTAAATATATGTTTCATCACTGTGGTCGCTGAGAAGTTTTCCCTTTTTGATACTGCTGCCATCCCTTGTATCCCTAATGAGTCAGGTATTATCTTCTTATGGCCACCTATGAGAAGGTACATAGTGTCTCTGTGTGCTTTAGATGTTACACTGGAAAGGACACAATGATCAATAAGATTACTGGCTCTATAAACTGCCATCCAGCTCTTTGTTCCTCTTCCCATTTTGTGCATAAGACAATTTGAAAGATGTAGCTCCAATACTAATCTGTTACTTTTTAATCAGAAATATTTGAGGTTTCTGATCAACCTAAAAAATGGCTGGATTGGAGCCCTAGAAACAGTTTTGGACCGTTATTTAACAAAATAAGCATGAATTTGCATAAGCTGTGACCACATCTTGCATGCATCCATGCACCACTGAAACTTGAACTCTCTGTGGAGACCAAAGATGCGTCCCACAATGTATGTGAATCTGTTTAGAAGTTATGCATCTTCACAGCCTTTCCACAAAATCTTGTGGAAAATCTGTAAATCTATTTAAAAGCTGTGCACCTTTTTGCGACAGGCCACTTCCACCTTCAGCCAATGGGCATTAAAAACAAACACCTTCACTGAGACATACTAGACCGCCACACCAAGTTTTAGCCCGTGTCCTATTGAACATCCGTATGAACAATTGACCAACCAGCCATCCAACCGACCTTTAAAGCTTTTTTTTAATTTGAAGTTGTGGTCAGAGGACAACCTTGAAGATGGCAGATTTACACACTTTCATTAACCAGTCATTTCTAAACTTGGCAAGAAAAGCTTTAAATCTCATGTAGTTAAAAGTATTTGTTTCAATCAAATGTCATTATATTTTTGAATCCCAATCTCCTTCTCTCTGTTGGTCCAACAGGTACAACATTGTGTCAAACATTTTACCAGAAGAGCTACGCCAGAAGATTTCTAGCTTAGGATTCCATAACGGCCACAGCTCCATCAACTTCCGACAGGACTCGGTCTGTGACGCAGAGACAGAAGACAGTAGGAGGAGGTCGGAAGCCTCGTCTGCAAGGGGACAAGGAGGGATGAGCAACTACAACGGCAAGGTTTTGACAAGGGGCTCCAACCAAGTACGGAGCCGGTTTGTAAAGAAAAATGGACAATGTAATGTTCTATTCACCAACATGGATGAAAAGAGGCAGCGCTACCTGGCCGACATCTTCACCACCTGTGTAGACATCCGCTGGAGATACCTGCTGCTTATATTCTGCGCAAGCTTCATGGTCTCGTGGCTTTTCTTTGGCATTATCTTTTACAGTGTCTCCCTGGTCCATGGGGACTTTGAGGAGCAGCCGATGGGGAAAGGTGATGGGCTGGCGATGGTGGGGCTGCATGGACCCAACTCTGGATACACACCTGGAGGGCAGACACAGAGGATGCCCTGCATTCTTCATGTCCGTGGCTTTGTTGGGGCACTCCTATTTTCTATGGAAACCCAGACCACGATTGGTTATGGCTGGCGTTGCGTCACCGAGGAGTGCCCTGTCACTGTGTTAACAGTGGTCGTTCAGTCCATTGTTGGCTGCATTATTGACTCGTTCATGATTGGCACCATCATGGCCAAGATGGCGCGGCCAAAGAAAAGAAACCAGACCCTTGTGTTTTCTAAAAATGCCGTCATTGCAATGCGCGATGGCAAGCTGTGCCTCATGTGGAGGGTGGGCAACCTGAGGAAGAGCCACATTGTGGAGGCTCACGTCCGTGCCCAGTTAATACGATCATATGTCACAGCAGAAGGCGAGTTCATCCCCCTGGAACAGATGGACCTAAACGTGGGCTATGATGAGGGCACAGACAGACTGTTTCTTGTATCCCCGCTGGTTATAATCCACGAGATCGATAAAGACAGCCCCTTGTATTCTTTAAGCCGAGCTGATCTGGAGGCAGATGACTTTGAAATTGTTGTGATCTTGGAAGGGATGGTTGAGGCCACAGCCATGACCACCCAGTTTCGTAGCTCCTACCTTGCCAGAGAGATCTTCTGGGGTCACAGGTTTGAGCCTGTGATATATGAGGACCGGGACCGCTACAAGGTAGACTATGCTCGCTTCCACAACACCTATGAGGTAGCTTCGACGCCCCATCTCAGCGCCAAAGAACTCGATGAGGCCGGAAGCCGGGCATCCTCTGCTGCTTCTCCTGCCTCTGCATGTAGATCCACATGTAGATCCACACAAGACTTGATTCCCAGGTCGCTGAGCGCCTTTTGTTATGAGAACGAGGTGGCGTTGAGCTGTGGGGAGGAGGAGGAGGACATCTTTGACTCCCAGATTGTAGGGAAGGAGAGGGCGGAGGAGAGGAGGACTTCAGTATCTGTAGACTTTCAAAATATGTTCCAGGACACTGCGACCATGACATCAGGCAGTCACAGCGTCATGTGTGTTCTGGACATGGACAATAACCAGATGGAGTTTGACATCCTACAGACTGCCATCCCTCTTGATCCAGTGTCCTATAAGAGTGAGCAAGAGATCTAAAGATTGTCCCTCTTTTTTCACCCACAAATCCTTTTAACTTTCTCTGCAGTGAGTTGGACCTGAAGAGGAATCGCTTGTGTTCAACTTTGGATTGCATGTACAGAAATATAAACCCCTTTTGCCTTGCCAGTGTTGTTATACATTTATATTCGTTTTTTCTTCTCATTGAGATGAGAGATTACAACACAGATTACACATTCCTAAAAAAATACTTTTGGTACTTGCAACTGCACTCCGGTACTCGGTCAACCAGACTGTTTCTGCAGTAAAAAGAAGACAACAGCCCTGTCTCCTAAAAATGATGTCTCATTCAGTGAAACTGCATTTTTGAGGTTCGAGGAAAACATTTTCTTCCCTAGATTATGTTTGTCTTTTGAGGTATCACAAAAGACAAACAAATGAGGTATAATGACATCTCCTGCGGCCAACAGCTGGCCTGTGTCGTCATATGGATTGGAGGACTTGTTGTTTACTTAACCTAACCATGTTGTTTTGTAGCCTAAATCTAACAAAGTAATTATTGTTTCAATTCACAATGTTAACCACGTGTGAAGTGAAACTGCAGTTCGGGAGAAAAGGTTTCCTTCGAAATGTAATTGATTATGTGCTTCACTGTATGGAAATGTAATTTGTTAGGAAACAGGGTTGCAAAGCACTGACAGGCTTTTATCATGATTTCTTGACCAAAGGAAAGCACAGTGGCAGTAAAAGTACAGAAACTTGAGTCATGTGTTAGACTGTAAGCACATTTTGTATAGTTAAGAAATGAACTTTCAAAGAATTTTATTTTTTTCTGTGAATGTAAACAAGAGATTTTATAAAAGGAATCGCAGTTTTGATGTTTAATTCTCTTCCTTTTCGAAGAGGACTGAGCTCACAGCTTTATAGGTCCATTTTTAAGGTGTATTGTTTTATCAAAGTGTGCACAGTTTATGCTTGATAATCTCCATGTGGTTAAAGGTTTTCAATGATCATCATTCCTGTAATAGTACGCTGCAATCTGCTATTGCCTGTTGAGTGAAATCTTTTCTCATATATCATAAAAACACCTTCATGTAGTGGAAAAACCTTCTGTTATTGCTTCTGCTATTTTGTAGTATTTTCCAAGGACCATTCAAGTCCAATCACCAAGTTTAGCAGGAAGATTTTTCAGACTTAGATTAAGATTCTGTCAGACAATAACTTTTGACAAATGTCTTGATTTATTTGGAAGATAAACATCACTACATTTAAAATCTTCTGTTATTTTTCATCAAAAAACAAAGCTGAGTGTGAGGAATGTATTTAAACTAAAAAGAATATTACTTTAGTAAGCACGACTTTGATTAGATTATAGATACTAACAGAAGTCTAAGTAATATGAATCTATTAGTGTCTATTAGTCTTTTATTAATTTCCCCAGTTTGTTTCTTGTGGAGGCTGCTGCCAGTGATAACAGAAACAACACTGAGAGTTGGCTTTCATTCATGTTTGTGCTGTTATTGTTCGCCAAATGTTTTCAGAGTAGGAAAATATGATTTATCAGTTTGAAACTGGGGTGCATGCAGCCGAAGTGTACTCATTGTATTTGATAGGAAGGGTGAGGAGAAGGTGTCTGGAAATGTGCAATATCTCCCTGCATTGGGCCAGTGAGAATAAAGTTAAGCGTTACTGTATGTCAGGTAAACCGTCAAGTAGTTGATACAATGAATGTAAAATACATGACAAAAAACAGCTGCCCTCCTTTTTGTGCAGGCAGCAAAAAAGCAGCTTCAGTATACAATGAAAAGCAAATGGTACCTTTAATTAAACCTTATTTAACTGATACTGTTATCAAATGTGGCAATTTTCTACCACCTGAAACAAATTGAAACGGTTTAAAAACGATTTGGTCACGATGTGGACAACAACCATTAGGATGTACAAGTATTTCTCCCTGTCACCTTTAGATAGCCACACAGCCGTCTTGCTCCTGACTTTTATTTTAGTTTTAAGTTTTTTGGCTGGCTGTATTGCTTGAGCAGGTGTGTGTTTTTATATTATTTGACTCAAGACAGAAGTTTACACGGCAAAGCTTGCTAACTATCCAGGAACATATTGAGCTATATAACTGTTTCACTGACAAACATACACTGCCAACCATAAAAAAGCAGTCTGAGTTTACTTTAAACCAAATTGTTCATAAATGTGATATAATGAACTGTTCTAAGTATATGGATATGTACATTTTAGGTTACCAAGATAACTCAGCTGTTCAAAGTATACTTTAGGTTTCTTGGCTATTTCTTTTTGATGAGGCCTCAAAAAACTTTAGAGGTATAGTCAGATTTTTTTTAATGGGGTTGTATGAGGTACGTATCCATAGTCAGTGTGCACCTACAGTGGGTGGCAGTTGGTACACCCTTGCTTTGGAGAAGCAAGCTGAAGTAACGGCACACAAACTAAGGCAGCAGCTAAATGCATTTTGGTGACCTGGAAGAAAATTCAATATCAGTGCAAGTCTGGGCTGAATATACAATATTTTCACTGCTTCACACTGCTGCCAGACAGCCCTGTTTTGAGTTTTTGACAGGGAACTGAAACTGTTATCAATGCTCTCTGCAGAGCAAAATAAGTGTTGCCAGTCTAAAGCCGCTGTGGTTTGTTTGTGTTATTGTGTGACTTTGAACAAACCCTTTAAAACACCAACAGCACACAATGAAACAAACTAACTAACCGGTCGAGGCATTGGTGGACCACCAACTCCTGTTATCTGTGAGGTAAAAATTACCCCATCAGAAAGGGCTGTCTGACAGCAAGGTAAAGCAGGGAAAATATTCTAAATTCAGCGTACATTTAGATTGATATTGATTTTTTTTGGTGGCTAAAATACATTTTGCTGTCGCCCCGTCCACAGCAGTGCATTCTGTAGCTTATGTGCCAGTACTCTTGCGTGCTTCTCTAAACTTAAAAATCCAAATTATCTGTAATTATTTACTGCTCAAATTCATTTCAATGAAATAAAAGGTGCAGGTACACTAGAGCTTTTTTTCTAGTGCATGTTTCTTTTATGGTCTGATTTTAGGTTATTCAAAATGAAATTACAACTAAAACACAACTTTCAAAAGGTTTTGACTGGCAGTGTATGACAGTCTCTCTGTAATGTTGGTTTTGGATTGTGTAAGTGGTTCATATTTCAACATGCGTACAAAAGGGGAGCCAACTTGAGTGCAGGAAAACACCCACTGTAAATGCAATTTATGTAACAGACATAGTGTTTTGTTTCCTTTGCTTCCTGCTTTGTATTAATCTACTGATAAACATGCACTAAGCAAACTATTGTCCTAAATGAAATAAGCTGATAAGAAAAAAAACTCAAGTACAAAGCACTTTATTCTTCCTTGTATACCTTTTGATGTTGCAATAAATATTTATATAATTCTGACTGTTTCTCCTTTTGGAAACTAGGTGAAAGATGCATACTGTGCCAGTTCACAGACTTTACATAGAACTGTCTCTTTACTAATGTACCTATTAGTGTTGAAGCTCCACAGCCACTAGATGCCTCTGCAGCCATTTCTATCAGAGTGCTTCAGCAGCAAAAACTGAACCACGTGTTCCCTCTAGTGGACTGAAGAAGTAGGAGAGAAGTTTAAACCTGGATAATACAGTTTAAATTCAAGAACGTTTTGAGAAAAAACGATATTTGTAGCCTACAGAATAAAAGTCAGATCGGATTTTACCTCCACTAGTTGTTGGCAGTGAGAGGAGGGTGTGGCTTCTCACAGATGCTGATGGCAGAGGACGTTTGAAACTAGGTGCAGTTACTCAGATACTCACTGTATTACTTGAGTATTTCCACATATATAACTTTAAACTTCTACTTCCCTACATTTTGAGGTAAATGGGGTCAGTGGGGTCACTCTGCATAATCAGTACTTTTACTTTTGAAACTTTAAGTACATTTTGATGCTGAAAGTATACCTGTATTTACTGCCCAAAGTATTTATGGGAGGCCAGTGCCCCCTGCTGGCCAATCACAGACATTTATTCTCAAATAGTTCCAACGCAGACACAAACAGTAACCAACAGGTTTCAGTAACAAGGACAGAATTTCTAGAAATTGTGTGAGCTGTTAGTACAGTGGACACACTTTTTCACATAATTTAAAAAAGAAGAGAGAGAGAGAGAGAGAGATTGAAGACACCTCAAACCTCCTAAGATTGGATCTGTTGACTGGTGGCTACTGGGGATGAGCTGATAGTGATATCAGTTATTGGGCTGAGACTAACTGAAATAGCTGGATCGGGTGTTATGACACTGGGACCCGTTTATTCATATTAATTATATGTTTATGTCTAAATAAATATACAAGTACTATGGCGTGAATCAGCAGCATGCTGGTAAACTGCATGACCAAAACCCACAAGTCATGTTGGTGCATCCTTAGTGGATGTGTATCTAAGAGGGGAATGTGGATCCTCCATGGCAAACCTCAGATGCTGCTTGAGATCAAGCGTCCAAAGGGATTTAGTAGTATTTGTAGTGAGGCTCATTGAAGCTTCTATCAAATGTGTTTTGGGGAGTTTGTTCCAACATACGGAGCAGCTTGTTTAATTAAATCATTTCTGTCCAGAATTTTAACTGATCCAATGAGCAGCATATATACACCGTGCCACTTTTAAGGACATTCTGTGTGTCATGTCAAACCATTTTAAGCTTGCCACATTACTAAACAACCCACTCTCATTCCAACTCATCACATACAACATGTGGTTCAATCAAAACTACTTGGTTAGGTTTAGGAAAATATCATGGTTTGCTTTGAAATAAGTATGTTTACTCTGTACATTAAGATACGTATGCAGGTTAAATAGTCAGCATAAATAAGACCACAGGGCCATTAGGGGGCGACTCCCCTGGTTGCAAAAAGAAGTCAGTTACATAGAAGTCAACGACCAACGCCAGCCTAGTTCTCGTGCTGGACTGGTTCACAGTCAGTTCAACTTGCGAAGCTTCTCAGAACCTGTTTGCTTTTGCACAGATTAGAGAGCCACATTATTACGTCACTAAGTCTCTGCTCTCTGCAAGCATAATAACAACAATGGCGAACTCCATCATCTCTTCACAAAGGTTGCTCCTGTGAGCCTACATTGGCATCCAAACACGACTGGTACAACACATTTTACGTTCTTATTAACAATGAACGTAAGATGCTGATGTCTTTGTCAGAGCACTTGTTCTGGATGTCTGATATGCCAAAAAGCAAAACATGCGTAGTTTTAACACGTGAAATGACAAAAAAAAATTGCAAGCTATTCATACACCATGCGGTGACACCAGGCTGAGATTTTAATCAAGATCAAACCTTCCCGTGTCAGAGACTTCCCCTTTCAGCCCTCATGCTTGTCCTGTTTTGATCTTCCTTTAATTACATATCCTCCGTCCCTGTCTGTCAGCCCCTCGCTGTTCCCATGCACAAGAACCCCCGACAGCACAAACAGCCCACAAATCGGACCTCTGAACCTCAGGAGAACATTTCTGTCAGAGAAGGAAAAAGATGAAAAGAGGGAAATGAGGAGGAAGGGGCAAGCTGCTCGGTGACCGCAGGCCTGGAGGCTATCAGCTTTTCATTAGCCAGTCAGTGAGTGAGTGAATGAGTGTGATCGGTGGAATGGTAAAATAGGAGAAGCCATGCTGGGCCACGTCGGCTATTAGGGTGATTTGGGGGCTCCCACTGACTCCTATTGTGTATTGTCTCCAAAGTGGCGAGGCTCAACAGTGAGCCTTTGTGTGGGACATTTAAATGCCTGTTAGCGTGCTAATTATGGGATGTGTGTGTGTGTGTGTGTGTCCATCATCTTCTCGACCTTTCCATCCCTCCATCTCTCTCCTGGGATTTATGCTTCTTTTCCCGTGTCACTTCTTTATTATCTTTCCCGAGGCACTATTTCACTGCTGATCTGTGTGTTACTGTTTCACCCCTTTAAGCTCCTTCCTTTTGTTTCCAGTTTCTTCACTTCTGCCTTATATCTAAATTTGTGTGCTCCCAGGCTCTAATTTTTTTTTATTAATCAGCTGCTTTTGATTCTGCTATGGTTGGATCCGTTTTGCCTTCGCTCCCACATTTCAACATTAAGCCTTTCTCAGTGTCAGCGCAGGACATTATCCACACATTTAGCTGCGGAAACCCCCATTACAGACATGCCCTTCTTTCATTAGCAACAACTCATCCGGCAAACTCTTCAGCCATCTGGAGCCTGTACTTCATGTTCACCTGCCTCCCTGTTGCTGTATTATATGGGAGCCCAAAAAAGCAAAAAAAGGCATTATAATGAGAAAGATTCTCAAAAAAACGACTTATGGAGCGTACAGATTGGATGTTAGGCAAATTGCTTCACATGGAGAACAAGTACATTACAATCAAATTACAACTTTTAATTAGGATACATGCTAATGTAAAAGCTTGATACCAGCAGATGCAGTTTCTCGAACTCTGTGCACCTCTGGATGATATGAATCCAGACATAAAGGCATTTGGTTATCCAACGTATCTGGGACTTCCGCAACAGGTACAAAGCAGCAGGAGAGGTTACTTTGACCACGGTTGATGACAGAAAGTATCTGCGACGTTGTTAACATCTTATGTGAGTAGCAATTACACGTTTAAACTCTCATGAATAAAACTAGGCAAAAAATGTAAAAGAGACTGATCTCCCCTCACAAACGACCCCATAGTTTGTTTGGACAGGCAGCAAAATACAACCAATATTTCTGTTTCAGACTGGCCTCCATCGCCAGCTAGTGGTAGTAGTAAATTAATTTGTAGCCTAAATTCGATTCTTCTTCTTATTTTTTTTTTTACAAGAGCACAACTGTATGTGTGTTTATAATGTATAATCTAATTCAAACTGAATTGTATTTTAAGACACAAAATGAATGTCTTCCATCGGTGAGTTGTGCTTTATAGTCTTTTGTATGCTTAAGATTAACAACGAGCACATTTATCTCAGAGCAGTTAGCTAAAACTGTTCTTAAGTCCCCATGTCGGCGTTTATTGTTGATGCAGATCCACATTCGAGTCAATAAGAAGTGAACAATAAGTGAACACTTCTGGCGTTCATGTGGGTTAGTATGTCGACCGAGCCAATCAAGCTGCTCTAATGTAACTTGATGTCGTTGAAATAGAATTATCTTAACTGATCAAGTGGAAATACAATTGAACAGACACAACACTGAACAGTGACAGGCGTCTCTCGCTGACCACGACAAGGGCGGCTTTGTTTGTTGGGCCTGATAACTTGAACCCTTACACTGATGTTATTTCTGATCAAGACGCTCTGGACTGAATGCGAGTAATAGGGTTACAGGTGGTGAAAATAAAAAATGTCCATCACTCAAGCTGACATAAATGTCAACCCATGCAGCAGAGCAGTGTAAAGTGTTTTCATGTTGGTTTATAGTATTTATGTACAGTATAACTAGCCATACAAATTCTTGTAATATGTATCTTAAAAGAGCATTTGTTCACATGTAACTCTCCTCAGCTTCACTGCATTGGACTCGTCTAATCACACTTTTTCCAAGTTTAATGGCTGTTTGTCAGGAACCTTTTGAATTTATGATTTCTCTAAGTTATCTCTTGGTTTTACACAAGATGATTTGTCACAAGTCCTTTCTTTGAACTGCTTCTGATCAATAACTTTAACATTTTGTACACTCTTTAACTTTCAGAACAGATGTGGTTCTTTGTTGTCTTTGTTATCCTTGAGCAAAAAAGTTTTTTTAACACATTTTTTCCTCTGGATTTTTTTTTATCCACAATATGCGTCACATTTCTGTGTGTGATCGACTGGTGTTTTGAGTGTACACCTAAAGGCACTGCATGGACATGTGACCGTTTG